>JASTWF010000324.1:0-182836 GCA_030390025.1 Squalus acanthias
ACCACTTTTCAGCTTCCTGTATGACATCACTTCCTGTAATCAGTCCAGGATAAATACTGGACTGATCAGTTAGCTCTGGAAGAGGCATAGGGTAAGACCTCTTTTGTATGCAGCACCGTTTTAAGTTGATTAAAGCTTACATTAAGTTTACCACGCGTAAGGCTCATTCTTACGACAATTTAATCAACTTTGAAAAAACTTCGCACTCAAACTTTTTGGACGAACTCGGAGCTAAGGATCCAGGGAATCACCCATCATGGAAAACATCCTTAAACCATCGCGTCTTGACTTGGACCCAAACACCCCAGCAGCCGGTAAGGTGTGGAAACACTGGTATCGCACGTTTGAGAATTTTCTTGAGTATTGCAAAGCTGATGATAACTCAAAGTTGCGGATACTCATCAACTGTGTCACCCCGAATGTATTTCAGTATGTGGAAGACTGGGACAGTTATGAGGAGGCAATTCAGACGCTTAAGAGACTATATACTAAGACACCGAATGAGGTCTATGCTAGACATCTACTAGCTACAGCCCAACAAGGGCCGGAGGAATCCATTGATAAATTCCTCCAAGAGCTTCGCAGACTTAGTATGGACTGTAACTTTCGGGCAGCCTCAGCTGAGCTATACCGCGAAGAAATGATCCGTGATGCGTTCATCTGCGGGCTTGCCTCCCCATTTATACGCCAGCGTCTACTGGAAAGTAAGACACTTGAGCTGCAGAGAGCTTATGACCTGGCTTGCTCTCTAGATCTGGCAAAAAGAAATGCAGACCTTTTTACAGTGCCCAGACCTCGGTCTGCTGCCTTAACTACAGTCAGGCAATTTAAGAGGCCACAGGTGAACTCTATTAGGGAGGACTTTATCCCTGACGATCGATCTGATGACTTCACTGATGAAGAGGATGATGACCCCACTGTGGCAGCCTCTTGGCAATCTAAGAAATGCTTTTTTTGTGGTGATGAGTTTCACCCTCGGAGATTCTGCCCTGCTCGCAATGCGTTTTGCAGTCATTGCAACAAAAAGGGTCATTTTGTAAAGGTTTGCCTATCAAGAGCCTCTACGAGGGCTTATCAAGCTAAGTCCTACCGAACTGCCCCAGTAAGGGCCTATCAGGATGTTCCAACTAAAAACTATCGTGCTTCCTCTCGGGTTTTTTCTCGAAGAAACACACCTAGAATTTCAGCCACTCTTTGTGCAACGACACCAATTACAGCTGCTTGTCCTCAGAATCTATTCCATGCAGCTACAAAAGCATCAATTAATGGACATACTTTAGATGCCTTAATTGACTCAGGTAGCACTGATAGTTTCATTAGGGAACAGACTGTTGCACAGTTAAAGCTACATGTTTTTCCATCGGACCAGGCAGTTGCGATGGCTCAGTCATCACTTAATACCAGAATTTCTGGCTTCTGTGTAGTTGAAATAATGCTTAAAGGTCACAGGTATCCCTCCACCCGGCTTTCGGTGCTCAAGGACTTATGTAGTGATCTTATCTTAGGGCTGGATTTTCAAAAGCAGCATAAGAAGCTTACCATTGAGTTCGGCGGATCCAAACCTGAACTCACTATTTCTAATATACGACCTCGATTACCGTTCTGTGCCTTGTCAGCAGCTTCACTGGATGAACCCTCACTGTTTGCCAGTATCCCTCCTCGATGCAAACCGATTATAACAAAGTCACGCCGTTTCAGTCAGGAAGACCAGTCTTTTATTGCGGCTGAGATTTCTCGGCTTTTAGCAGAGGATATCATCGAGCCTTGTTCGTCGCCATGGCGCGCCCAGGTCGTTATTGTTAAGAACCCTCTACAACCTCACAAGAAACGGCTGTGCATTGACTATTCACAGACCATCAATCAGTATACGGACTTGGACGCATACCCATTGCCGCGCATCGATGATATGGTTAATAAATTGGCTGAGTACACGGTGTTCTCGACTTATGATCTGAAAAGCGCCTATCATCAGGTACCCTTGAAGGTCTCAGACAAGCAGTATACAGCCTTTGAAGCCAATGGGCGGCTGTATCAATTTCGTCGCCTCCCCTTTGGGGTCACTAATGGAGTGGCTGTCTTCCAGCGAGCAATGGATGACCTGGTCAAACAGGAAGACTTGAAGGATACGTTTCCTTATCTGGACAATATTACTGTCGCAGGTCGCAATCAGCAGGAACATGACGCCAATCTCCAACGATTTTGGGATGCACTCCAGCACCGTAATTTGACATTGAATGCGGCTAAATCCATTGAGTCACAACCAACTATCAACATCCTTGGCTATTGTGTGGGCAATGGCATCATTAAACCTGACCCTGAAAGGCTTCGCCCACTCCAAGAACTCCCGCCACCTAAGAATCCGGCCTCCTTGCGCCGGGCCCTCGGCCTGTTTGCATACTATGCGAAATGGATTCCTAACTTCTCGGACCGAATCCAACCTCTACTGAAGGCCAGCATATTCCCACTAGACACAACGGCTGTTGCAGCCTTTAACCTCCTGAAAAAGCAGTTGGAGAAAGCGGCTCTTCACTCCATCGATGAGAGTCTTCCTTTCGTGGTTGAGTGTGATGCCTCGGAGGTGGCAATCTCAGCCACTCTGAATCAGGAAGGTCGTCCGGTGGCATTTTTGTCCAGGACTTTTCAAGGGGCTGAGCTACATTATCCTCCAGTCGAGAAAGAAGCTACAGCCATCATAGAGGCAGTACGGAAGTGGAGTCATCTCCTGGCTCGCCAGCACTTTACCTTAATCACGGACCAGCGATCGGTCGCCTTCATGCTCGATAATCGAAAACGGACCAAAATTAAAAATAATAAAATCCAGCTTTGGCGGCTGGAATTGGCCTCTTTTGGTTACACCATCCACTATCGACCTGGCAAGGAGAATGTGGCTCCGGATACCCTCACACGAGCATTCTGCTCCGCCATGGCACCCTCTACGCTCGTAGACATCCATGATGGGTTGTGTCATCCAGGCGTTACTCGCATGCTGCACTTCGTGCGGTCCCGAAATCTCCCATTCTCTACCGGGGATGTAAAGAAGATGTGCTCGGACTGCAGAGTCTGTGCGGAATTGAAACCTCGGTTTTTCCGCCCCTCGGGTGGTATACTCATACATGCGACCCAGCCAATGCAAAGGCTTAGCATCGATTTTAAGGGGCCGTTGCCCTCTTCGACTCGCAACACTTATCTATTAACAATGGTTGATGAGTATTCTCGTTTTCCGTTTGCCTTTCCCTGCCCCAATATGCTGACAACCACGGTTATCAGCTGCCTTGAACAGGTATTTGCTTTCTGTGGCATGGCATCCTATGTTCATTCAGATCGGGGCCCTTCTTTTATGTCGGGAGAACTCAAGGCCTATCTCTCGGAACGGGGTATTGCTGCCAGCAAAACGACGCCTTATCATCCGGTTGGGAATGGGCAAGTCGAGCGTTTTAACGCTATCATCTGGAATGCGGTACGTCTGGCTTTGAGATCTCGGGGCCTACCCAACCAGCATTGGGAAGCAGTACTTCCAGACGCATTACACTCCACACGGTCCCTCCTTTCGACCGCCACAAATACGACGCCTCATGAACGGTTCTTCCGATTTCAGCGTCGCTCATCCTATGGGACATCTCTCCCGTCGTGGCTGACTGCACCGGGACCAGTGCTACTCCGAAGATATGTCCGGGCGTCTAAGAATGACCCCCTGGTAGATGAGGTTGAGCTCACTGACGTCAACCCTACCTACGCCTATATTCGGTATCCTGACGGTCGGGAATCTACCGTGTCATTGCGGGATCTGGCTCCCTGCCCGCCGAAACATAGAGGGACACCAGGGGATGATATTGTACCAAGCACATCTCTGGGCTTGCCAGGTGCCTCTCATCATGATCGGGATCTGACGCCGGCTGGTACCTCACTCCAGCGTGCCGACCTGGGGCAGACTGACTATGAGCCCGTTGGGGCTCGCACGCGCAGCCACGATCAACCCTGTACCGTACGCTCAGAAACGGATCTGCCACAGCCCTGCCTGACACCCATTCGGGTACCAGTACACAGTCAGGATCGTTCTGACCCCTCACAGAGCGGGCTGGAGCACTCGGACTCTGGTCCATGGCCCGCAGCGGGTAAACGGGCTAGGGGCCCTCTACCGCTACGAGAACCCAAACGGGTGCGGCTCTCCCTCATCCAACGGCTACGAAATGGAGGGAGCATCCCGGCCTCCTAATCTTTTGGGGGGGGAGAATGTGGTAACACTTTTCAGCTTCCTGTATGACATCACTTCCTGTAATCAGTCCAGGATAAATACTGGACTGATCAGTTAGCTCTGGAAGAGGCATAGGGTAAGACCTCTTTTGTATGCAGCACCGTTTTAAGTTGATTAAAGCTTACATTAAGTTTACCACGCGTAAGGCTCATTCTTACGACACTCAGTACTGTTATACACACACAGTCAGTGCTTGGACACTCAGTCCTGTTATACACACACAGTCAGTGCTGGGACACTCAGTCCTGTTACACACACAGTCAGTGCTGGGACTCTCAGTCCTGTTACACACACAGTCAGTGCTGGGACTCTCAGTCCTGTTACACACACAGTCAGTGCTGAGACACTCAGTCCTGTTACACACACAGTCAGTGCTGGGACACTCAGTCCTGTTATACACACAGTCAGTGCTGGGACACTCAGTCCTGTTACACACACAGTCAGTGCTGGGACACTCAGTCCTGTTACACACACACAGTCAGTGCTGGGACACTCAGTCCTGTTACACATACAGTCAGTGCTGGGACACTCAGTCCTGTTATACACACAGTCAGTGCTGGGACACTCAGTCCTGTTATACACACAGTCAGTGCTGGGACACTCAGTCCTGTTACACACACAGTCAGTGCTGGGACACTCAGTCCTGATACGCTCACACAGTCAGTGCTGGGACACTCAGTCCTGTTACACATACAGTCAGTGCTGGGACACACAGTCCGGTTATACACACAGTCAGTGCTGGGACACTCAGTCCTGTTATACACACACAGTCAGTGCTTGGACACTCATTCCTGTTATACACACACAGTCAGTGCTGGGACACTCAGTCCTGTTACACACACAGTCAGTGCTGGGACTCTCAGTCCTGTTACACACACAGTCAGTGCTGAGACACTCAGTCCTGTTACACACACAGTCAGTGCTGGGATACTCAGTCCTGTTATACACACAGTCAGTGCTGGGACACTCAGTCCTGTTACACAAACAGTCAGTGCTGGGACACTCAGTCCTGTTACACACACAGTCAGTGCTGGGACACTCAGTCCTGTTATACACACATGTCAGTGCTGGGACACTCAGTCCTGTTGCACACACAGTGAGTGCTGGGACACTCAGTCCTGTTACACACACAGTCAGTGCTGGGACTCTCAGTCCTGTTATACACACACAGTCAGTGCTGGGACACTCAGTCCTGTTACACACAGAGTCATTGCTGGGACACTCAGTCCTGTTACACACACAGTCAGTGCTGGGACTCTCAGTCCTGTTACACACACAGTCAGTGCTGGGACACTCAGTCCTGTTACACACAGTCAGTGCTGGGACACTCAGTCCTGTTGCACACAGTCAGTGCTGGGACACTCAGTCCTGTTGCACACACAGGCAGTGCTGGGACACTCAGTCCTGTTACACACAGTCAGTGCTGGCACAATTAGTCCTTTTACACACACAGTCAGTGCCTGGACACTCAGTCTTGTTACACACACAGTCAGTGCTGGGACACTCAGTCCTGTTGCACACACAGGCAGTGCCTGGACACTCAGTCCTGTTACACACACAGTCAGTGCCTGGACACTCAGTCCTGTTACACACACACAGTCAGTGCTGGGACACGCAGTCCTGATACACACAGTCAGTGCTGGGACACTCAGTCCTGTTATACACACAGTCAGTGCTGGGACACTCAGTCCTGTTACACACACAGTCAGTGCTGGGACACTCAGTCCTGTTACACTCACACAGTCAGTGCTGGGACACTCAGTCCTGTTACACACACACAGTCAGTGCTGAGACACTCAGTCCTGTTACGCTCACACAGTCAGTGCTGGGACACTCAGTCCTGTTACACATACAGTCAGTGCTGGGACACACAGTCCTGTTATACACACAGTCAGTGCTGGGACACTCAGTACTGTTATACACACACAGTCAGTGCTTGGACACTCAGTGCTGTTATACACACAGTCAGTGCTGGGACTCTCAGTCCTGTTACACACACAGTCAGTGCTGAGACACTCAGTCCTGTTACACACACAGTCAGTGCTGGGACACTCAGTCCTGTTATACACACAGTCAGTGCTGGGACACTCAGTACTGTTATACACACACAGTCAGTGCTGGGACACTCAGTCCTGTTACACACACAGTCAGTGCTGGGACTCTCAGTCCTGTTACACACACAGTCAGTGCTGAGACACTCAGTCCTGTTACACACACAGTCAGTGCTGGGACACTCAGTCCTGTTATACACACAGTCAGTGCTGGGACACTCAGTCCTGTTACACACACAGTCAGTGCTGGGACTCTCAGTCCTGTTACACACACAGTCAGTGCTGGGACACTCAGTCCTGTTACACACACAGTCAGTGCTGGGACACTCAGTCCTGTTACACACACACAGTCAGTGCTGGGACACTCAGTCCTGTTACACATACAGTCAGTGCTGGGACACACTGTCCTGTTATACACACAGTCAGTGCTGGGACACTCAGTCCTGTTATACACACACAGTCAGTGCTTGGACACTCAGTGCTGCAATACACACACAGTCAGTGCTGGGACACTCAGTCCTGTTACACACACAGTCAGTGCTGGGACTCTCAGTCCTGTTACACACACAGTCAGTGCTGAGACACTCAGTCCTGTTACACACACAGTCAGTGCTGGGACACTCAGTCCTGTTATACACACAGTCAGTGCTGGGACACTCAGTCCTGTTACACATACAGTCAGTGCTGGGACACTCAGTCCTGTTGCACTCACACAGTCAGTGCTGGGACACTCAGTCCTGTTACACACACACAGTCAGTGCTGGGACACTCAGTCCTGTTGCACACACAGTCAGTGCTGGGACACTCAGTCCTGTTATACACACACAGTCAGTGCTGGGACACTCAGTCCTGTTACGCTCACACAGTCAGTGCTGGGACACTCAGTCCTGTTACACACACAGTCAGTGCTGGGACTCTCAGTCCTGTTACACACACAGTCAGTGCTGAGACACTCAGTCCTGTTACACACACAGTCAGTGCTGGGACACTCAGTCCTGTTACACACACACAGTCAGTGTTGGGACACTCAGTCCTGTTACACACACAATCAGTGCTGGGACACTCAGTCCTGTTACACACAGGCAGTGCTGGGACACTCAGTCCTGTTACATACACACAGTCAGTGCTGGGACACTCAGTCCTGTTACACACACAGTCAGTGCTGGGACACTCAGTCCTGTTACACACACAGTCAGTGCTGGGACACTCAGTCCTGTTACACACACACAGTCAGTGCTGGGACACTCAATCCTGTTACACACACAGTCAGTGCTGGGACACTCAGTCCTGTTACACACACACAGTCAGTGCTGGGACACTCAGTCCTGTTACACATACAGTCAGTGCTGGGACACTCAGTCCTGTTATACACACACAGTCAGTGCTTGGACACTCAGTGCTGCAATACACACACAGTCAGTGCTGGGACACTCAGTCCTGTTACACACACAGTCAGTGCTGGGACTCTCAGTCCTGTTACACACACAGTCAGTGCTGAGACACTCAGTCCTGTTACACACACAGTCAGTGCTGGGACACTCAGTCCTGTTATACACACAGTCAGTGCTGGGACACTCAGTCCTGTTACACATACAGTCAGTGCTGGGACACTCAGTCCTGTTGCACTCACACAGTCAGTGCTGGGACACTCAGTCCTGTTACACACACACAGTCAGTGCTGGGACACTCAGTCCTGTTACACACACAGTCAGTGCTGGGACACTCAGTCCTGTTATACACACACAGTCAGTGCTGGGACACTCAGTCCTGTTACGCTCACACAGTCAGTGCTGGGACACTCAGTCCTGTTACACACACAGTCATGCTGGGACTCTCAGTCCTGTTACACACACAGTCAGTGCTGAGACACTCAGTCCTGTTACACACACAGTCAGTGCTGGGACACTCAGTCCTGTTATACACACAGTCAGTGCTGGGACACTCAGTCCTGTTACACACACAGTCAGTGCTGGGACTCTCAGTCCTGTTACAGACACAGTCAGTGCTGGGACACTCAGTCCTGTTACACACACAGTCAGTGCTGGGACACTCAGTCCTGTTACACACACACAGTCAGTGCTGGGACACTCAGTCCTGTTACACATACAGTCAGTGCTGGGACACACTGTCCTGTTATACACACAGTCAGTGCTGGGACACTCAGTCCTGTTATACACACACAGTCAGTGCTTGGACACTCAGTGCTGTTATACACACACAGTCAGTGCTGGGACACTCAGTCCTGTTACACACACAGTCGGTGCTGGGACTCTCAGTCCTGTTACACACACAGTCAGTGCTGAGACACTCAGTCCTGTTACACACACAGTCAGTGCTGGGACACTCAGTCCTGTTATACACACAGTCAGTGCTGGGACACTCAGTCCTGTTACACACACAGTCAGTGCTGGGACTCTCAGTCCTGTTACACACACAGTCAGTGCTGGGACACTCAGTCCTGTTACACACACAGTCAGTGCTGGGACACTCAGTCCTGTTGCACACACACAGTCAGTGCTGGGACACTCAGTCCTGTTATACACACAGTCAGTGCTGGGACACTCAGTCCTGTTATACACACAGTCAGTGCTGGGACACTCAGTCCTGTTACACACACAGTCAGTGCTGGGACACTCAGTCCTGTTACACTCACACAGTCAGTGCTGGGACACTCAGTCCTGTTACACATGCAGTCAGTGCTGGGACACACTGTCCTGTTATACACACAGTCAGTGCTGGGACACTCAGTCCTGTTATACACACAGTCAGTGCTGGGACACTCAGTCCTGTTACACACACAGTCAGTGCTGGGACTCTCAGTCCTGTTACACAAACAGTCAGTGCTGGGACACACTGTCCTGTTATACACACAGTGAGTGCTGGGACACTCAGTCCTGTTACACACAGTCAGTGCTGGGACACTCAGTCCTGTTACACACACAGTCAGTGCTGGGACTCTCAGTCCTGTTACACACACAGTCAGTGCTGGGACACTCAGTCCTGTTACACACAGTCAGTGCTGGGACACTCAGTCCTGTTACACACACAGTCAGTGCTGGGACTCTCAGTCCTGTTACACACACAGTCAGTGCTGGGACACTCAGTCCTGTTATACACACAGTCAGTGCTGGGACACTCAGTCCTGTTACACACAGAGTCATTGCTGGGACACTCAGTCCTGTTATACACACAGTCAGTGCTGGGACACTCAGTCCTGTTACACACAAAGTCAGTGCTGGGACTCTCAGTCCTGTTACACACACAGTCAGTGCTGGGACACTCAGTCCTGTTACACACAGAGTCATTGCTGGGACACTCAGTCCTGTTACACACACAGTCAGTGCTGGGACACTCAGTCCTGTTACACACAGTCAGTGCTGGGACACTCAGTCCTGTTACACACACAGTCAGTGCTGGGACACTCAGTCCTGTTACACACAGTCAGTGCTGGGACACTCAGTCCTGTTACACACACAGTCAGTGCTGGGACACTCAGTCCTGTTACACACAGTCAGTGCTGGGACACTCAGTCCTGTTACACACACAGTCAGTGCTGGGACACTCAGTCCTGTTACACACACAGTCAGTGCTGGGACACTCAGTCCTGTTACACACACATTTAGTGCTGGGACACTCAGTCCTGTTACACACAGTCAGTGCTGGGACACTCAGTCCTGTTACACACACACAGTCAGTGCTGGGACACTCAGTCCTGTTACACACACAGTCAGTGCTGGGACACTCAGTCCTGTTACACACACAGTCAGTGCTGGGACACTCAGTCCTGTTACACACACATTTAGTGCTGGGACACTCAGTCCTGTTACACACAGTCAGTGCTGGGACACTCAGTCCTGTTACACACACACAGTCAGTGCTGGGACGCTCAGTCTTGTTACGCTCACACAGTCAGTGCTGGGACACTCAGTCCTGTTACATATACAGTCAGTGCTGGGACACACAGTCCTGTTATACACACAGTCAGTGCTGGGACACTCAGTGTGGTAACACTTTTCAGCTTCCTGTATGACATCACTTCCTGTAATCAGTCCAGGATAAATACTGGACTGATCAGTTAGCTCTGGAAGAGGCATAGGGTAAGACCTCTTTTGTATGCAGCACCGTTTTAAGTTGATTAAAGCTTACATTAAGTTTACCACGCGTAAGGCTCATTCTTACGACAATTTAATCAACTTTGAAAAAACTTCGCACTCAAACTTTTTGGACGAACTCGGAGCTAAGGATCCAGGGAATCACCCATCATGGAAAACATCCTTAAACCATCGCGTCTTGACTTGGACCCAAACACCCCAGCAGCCGGTAAGGTGTGGAAACACTGGTATCGCACGTTTGAGAATTTTCTTGAGTATTGCAAAGCTGATGATAACTCAAAGTTGCGGATACTCATCAACTGTGTCACCCCGAATGTATTTCAGTATGTGGAAGACTGGGACAGTTATGAGGAGGCAATTCAGACGCTTAAGAGACTATATACTAAGACACCGAATGAGGTCTATGCTAGACATCTACTAGCTACAGCCCAACAAGGGCCGGAGGAATCCATTGATAAATTCCTCCAAGAGCTTCGCAGACTTAGTATGGACTGTAACTTTCGGGCAGCCTCAGCTGAGCTATACCGCGAAGAAATGATCCGTGATGCGTTCATCTGCGGGCTTGCCTCCCCATTTATACGCCAGCGTCTACTGGAAAGTAAGACACTTGAGCTGCAGAGAGCTTATGACCTGGCTTGCTCTCTAGATCTGGCAAAAAGAAATGCAGACCTTTTTACAGTGCCCAGACCTCGGTCTGCTGCCTTAACTACAGTCAGGCAATTTAAGAGGCCACAGGTGAACTCTATTAGGGAGGACTTTATCCCTGACGATCGATCTGATGACTTCACTGATGAAGAGGATGATGACCCCACTGTGGCAGCCTCTTGGCAATCTAAGAAATGCTTTTTTTGTGGTGATGAGTTTCACCCTCGGAGATTCTGCCCTGCTCGCAATGCGTTTTGCAGTCATTGCAACAAAAAGGGTCATTTTGTAAAGGTTTGCCTATCAAGAGCCTCTACGAGGGCTTATCAAGCTAAGTCCTACCGAACTGCCCCAGTAAGGGCCTATCAGGATGTTCCAACTAAAAACTATCGTGCTTCCTCTCGGGTTTTTTCTCGAAGAAACACACCTAGAATTTCAGCCACTCTTTGTGCAACGACACCAATTACAGCTGCTTGTCCTCAGAATCTATTCCATGCAGCTACAAAAGCATCAATTAATGGACATACTTTAGATGCCTTAATTGACTCAGGTAGCACTGATAGTTTCATTAGGGAACAGACTGTTGCACAGTTAAAGCTACATGTTTTTCCATCGGACCAGGCAGTTGCGATGGCTCAGTCATCACTTAATACCAGAATTTCTGGCTTCTGTGTAGTTGAAATAATGCTTAAAGGTCACAGGTATCCCTCCACCCGGCTTTCGGTGCTCAAGGACTTATGTAGTGATCTTATCTTAGGGCTGGATTTTCAAAAGCAGCATAAGAAGCTTACCATTGAGTTCGGCGGATCCAAACCTGAACTCACTATTTCTAATATACGACCTCGATTACCGTTCTGTGCCTTGTCAGCAGCTTCACTGGATGAACCCTCACTGTTTGCCAGTATCCCTCCTCGATGCAAACCGATTATAACAAAGTCACGCCGTTTCAGTCAGGAAGACCAGTCTTTTATTGCGGCTGAGATTTCTCGGCTTTTAGCAGAGGATATCATCGAGCCTTGTTCGTCGCCATGGCGCGCCCAGGTCGTTATTGTTAAGAACCCTCTACAACCTCACAAGAAACGGCTGTGCATTGACTATTCACAGACCATCAATCAGTATACGGACTTGGACGCATACCCATTGCCGCGCATCGATGATATGGTTAATAAATTGGCTGAGTACACGGTGTTCTCGACTTATGATCTGAAAAGCGCCTATCATCAGGTACCCTTGAAGGTCTCAGACAAGCAGTATACAGCCTTTGAAGCCAATGGGCGGCTGTATCAATTTCGTCGCCTCCCCTTTGGGGTCACTAATGGAGTGGCTGTCTTCCAGCGAGCAATGGATGACCTGGTCAAACAGGAAGACTTGAAGGATACGTTTCCTTATCTGGACAATATTACTGTCGCAGGTCGCAATCAGCAGGAACATGACGCCAATCTCCAACGATTTTGGGATGCACTCCAGCACCGTAATTTGACATTGAATGCGGCTAAATCCATTGAGTCACAACCAACTATCAACATCCTTGGCTATTGTGTGGGCAATGGCATCATTAAACCTGACCCTGAAAGGCTTCGCCCACTCCAAGAACTCCCGCCACCTAAGAATCCGGCCTCCTTGCGCCGGGCCCTCGGCCTGTTTGCATACTATGCGAAATGGATTCCTAACTTCTCGGACCGAATCCAACCTCTACTGAAGGCCAGCATATTCCCACTAGACACAACGGCTGTTGCAGCCTTTAACCTCCTGAAAAAGCAGTTGGAGAAAGCGGCTCTTCACTCCATCGATGAGAGTCTTCCTTTCGTGGTTGAGTGTGATGCCTCGGAGGTGGCAATCTCAGCCACTCTGAATCAGGAAGGTCGTCCGGTGGCATTTTTGTCCAGGACTTTTCAAGGGGCTGAGCTACATTATCCTCCAGTCGAGAAAGAAGCTACAGCCATCATAGAGGCAGTACGGAAGTGGAGTCATCTCCTGGCTCGCCAGCACTTTACCTTAATCACGGACCAGCGATCGGTCGCCTTCATGCTCGATAATCGAAAACGGACCAAAATTAAAAATAATAAAATCCAGCTTTGGCGGCTGGAATTGGCCTCTTTTGGTTACACCATCCACTATCGACCTGGCAAGGAGAATGTGGCTCCGGATACCCTCACACGAGCATTCTGCTCCGCCATGGCACCCTCTACGCTCGTAGACATCCATGATGGGTTGTGTCATCCAGGCGTTACTCGCATGCTGCACTTCGTGCGGTCCCGAAATCTCCCATTCTCTACCGGGGATGTAAAGAAGATGTGCTCGGACTGCAGAGTCTGTGCGGAATTGAAACCTCGGTTTTTCCGCCCCTCGGGTGGTATACTCATACATGCGACCCAGCCAATGCAAAGGCTTAGCATCGATTTTAAGGGGCCGTTGCCCTCTTCGACTCGCAACACTTATCTATTAACAATGGTTGATGAGTATTCTCGTTTTCCGTTTGCCTTTCCCTGCCCCAATATGCTGACAACCACGGTTATCAGCTGCCTTGAACAGGTATTTGCTTTCTGTGGCATGGCATCCTATGTTCATTCAGATCGGGGCCCTTCTTTTATGTCGGGAGAACTCAAGGCCTATCTCTCGGAACGGGGTATTGCTGCCAGCAAAACGACGCCTTATCATCCGGTTGGGAATGGGCAAGTCGAGCGTTTTAACGCTATCATCTGGAATGCGGTACGTCTGGCTTTGAGATCTCGGGGCCTACCCAACCAGCATTGGGAAGCAGTACTTCCAGACGCATTACACTCCACACGGTCCCTCCTTTCGACCGCCACAAATACGACGCCTCATGAACGGTTCTTCCGATTTCAGCGTCGCTCATCCTATGGGACATCTCTCCCGTCGTGGCTGACTGCACCGGGACCAGTGCTACTCCGAAGATATGTCCGGGCGTCTAAGAATGACCCCCTGGTAGATGAGGTTGAGCTCACTGACGTCAACCCTACCTACGCCTATATTCGGTATCCTGACGGTCGGGAATCTACCGTGTCATTGCGGGATCTGGCTCCCTGCCCGCCGAAACATAGAGGGACACCAGGGGATGATATTGTACCAAGCACATCTCTGGGCTTGCCAGGTGCCTCTCATCATGATCGGGATCTGACGCCGGCTGGTACCTCACTCCAGCGTGCCGACCTGGGGCAGACTGACTATGAGCCCGTCGGGGCTCGCACGCGCAGCCACGATCAACCCTGTACCGTACGCTCAGAAACGGATCTGCCACAGCCCTGCCTGACACCCATTCGGGTACCAGTACACAGTCAGGATCGTTCTGACCCCTCACAGAGCGGGCTGGAGCACTCGGACTCTGGTCCATGGCCCGCAGCGGGTAAACGGGCTAGGGGCCCTCTACCGCTACGAGAACCCAAACGGGTGCGGCTCTCCCTCATCCAACGGCTACGAAATGGAGGGAGCATCCCGGCCTCCTAATCTTTTGGGGGGGGAGAATGTGGTAACACTTTTCAGCTTCCTGTATGACATCACTTCCTGTAATCAGTCCAGGATAAATACTGGACTGATCAGTTAGCTCTGGAAGAGGCATAGGGTAAGACCTCTTTTGTATGCAGCACCGTTTTAAGTTGATTAAAGCTTACATTAAGTTTACCACGCGTAAGGCTCATTCTTACGACACTCAGTACTGTTATACACACACAGTCAGTGCTTGGACACTCAGTCCTGTTATACACACACAGTCAGTGCTGGGACACTCAGTCCTGTTACACACACAGTCAGTGCTGGGACTCTCAGTCCTGTTACACACACAGTCAGTGCTGAGACACTCAGTCCTGTTACACACACAGTCAATGCTGGGACACTCAGTCCTGTTACACACACAGTCAGTGCTGGGACACTCAGTCCTGTTATACACACAGTCAGTGCTGGGACACTCAGTCCTGTTACACACACAGTCAGTGCTGGGACTCTCAGTCCTGTTACACACACAGTCAGTGCTGAGACACTCAGTCCTGTTACACACACAGTCAGTGCTGGGACACTCAGTCCTGTTATACACACAGTCAGTGCTGGGACACTCAGTCCTGTTACACACACAGTCAGTGCTGGGACACTCAGTCCTGTTACACACACACAGTCAGTGCTGGGACACTCAGTCCTGTTACACATACAGTCAGTGCTGGGACACTCAGTCCTGTTATACACACAGTCAGTGCTGGGACACTCAGTCCTGTTATACACACAGTCAGTGCTGGGACACTCAGTCCTGTTACACACACAGTCAGTGCTGGGACACTCAGTCCTGATACGCTCACACAGTCAGTGCTGGGACACTCAGTCCTGTTACACATACAGTCAGTGCTGGGACACACAGTCCGGTTATACACACAGTCAGTGCTGGGACACTCAGTCCTGTTATACACACACAGTCAGTGCTTGGACACTCATTCCTGTTATACACACACAGTCAGTGCTGGGACACTCAGTCCTGTTACACACACAGTCAGTGCTGGGACTCTCAGTCCTGTTACACACACAGTCAGTGCTGAGACACTCAGTCCTGTTACACACACAGTCAGTGCTGGGATACTCAGTCCTGTTATACACACAGTCAGTGCTGGGACACTCAGTCCTGTTACACAAACAGTCAGTGCTGGGACACTCAGTCCTGTTACACACACAGTCAGTGCTGGGACACTCAGTCCTGTTATACACACATGTCAGTGCTGGGACACTCAGTCCTGTTGCACACACAGTGAGTGCTGGGACACTCAGTCCTGTTACACACACAGTCAGTGCTGGGACTCTCAGTCCTGTTATACACACACAGTCAGTGCTGGGACACTCAGTCCTGTTACACACAGAGTCATTGCTGGGACACTCAGTCCTGTTACACACACAGTCAGTGCTGGGACTCTCAGTCCTGTTACACACACAGTCAGTGCTGGGACACTCAGTCCTGTTACACACAGTCAGTGCTGGGACACTCAGTCCTGTTGCACACAGTCAGTGCTGGGACACTCAGTCCTGTTGCACACACAGGCAGTGCTGGGACACTCAGTCCTGTTACACACAGTCAGTGCTGGCACAATTAGTCCTTTTACACACACAGTCAGTGCCTGGACACTCAGTCTTGTTACACACACAGTCAGTGCTGGGACACTCAGTCCTGTTGCACACACAGGCAGTGCCTGGACACTCAGTCCTGTTACACACACAGTCAGTGCCTGGACACTCAGTCCTGTTACACACACACAGTCAGTGCTGGGACACGCAGTCCTGATACACACAGTCAGTGCTGGGACACTCAGTCCTGTTATACACACAGTCAGTGCTGGGACACTCAGTCCTGTTACACACACAGTCAGTGCTGGGACACTCAGTCCTGTTACACTCACACAGTCAGTGCTGGGACACTCAGTCCTGTTACACACACACAGTCAGTGCTGAGACACTCAGTCCTGTTACGCTCACACAGTCAGTGCTGGGACACTCAGTCCTGTTACACATACAGTCAGTGCTGGGACACACAGTCCTGTTATACACACAGTCAGTGCTGGGACACTCAGTACTGTTATACACACACAGTCAGTGCTTGGACACTCAGTGCTGTTATACACACAGTCAGTGCTGGGACTCTCAGTCCTGTTACACACACAGTCAGTGCTGAGACACTCAGTCCTGTTACACACACAGTCAGTGCTGGGACACTCAGTCCTGTTATACACACAGTCAGTGCTGGGACACTCAGTACTGTTATACACACACAGTCAGTGCTGGGACACTCAGTCCTGTTACACACACAGTCAGTGCTGGGACTCTCAGTCCTGTTACACACACAGTCAGTGCTGAGACACTCAGTCCTGTTACACACACAGTCAGTGCTGGGACACTCAGTCCTGTTATACACACAGTCAGTGCTGGGACACTCAGTCCTGTTACACACACAGTCAGTGCTGGGACTCTCAGTCCTGTTACACACACAGTCAGTGCTGGGACACTCAGTCCTGTTACACACACAGTCAGTGCTGGGACACTCAGTCCTGTTACACACACACAGTCAGTGCTGGGACACTCAGTCCTGTTACACATACAGTCAGTGCTGGGACACACTGTCCTGTTATACACACAGTCAGTGCTGGGACACTCAGTCCTGTTATACACACACAGTCAGTGCTTGGACACTCAGTGCTGCAATACACACACAGTCAGTGCTGGGACACTCAGTCCTGTTACACACACAGTCAGTGCTGGGACTCTCAGTCCTGTTACACACACAGTCAGTGCTGAGACACTCAGTCCTGTTACACACACAGTCAGTGCTGGGACACTCAGTCCTGTTATACACACAGTCAGTGCTGGGACACTCAGTCCTGTTACACATACAGTCAGTGCTGGGACACTCAGTCCTGTTGCACTCACACAGTCAGTGCTGGGACACTCAGTCCTGTTACACACACACAGTCAGTGCTGGGACACTCAGTCCTGTTGCACACACAGTCAGTGCTGGGACACTCAGTCCTGTTATACACACACAGTCAGTGCTGGGACACTCAGTCCTGTTACGCTCACACAGTCAGTGCTGGGACACTCAGTCCTGTTACACACACAGTCAGTGCTGGGACTCTCAGTCCTGTTACACACACAGTCAGTGCTGAGACACTCAGTCCTGTTACACACACAGTCAGTGCTGGGACACTCAGTCCTGTTACACACACACAGTCAGTGTTGGGACACTCAGTCCTGTTACACACACAATCAGTGCTGGGACACTCAGTCCTGTTACACACAGGCAGTGCTGGGACACTCAGTCCTGTTACATACACACAGTCAGTGCTGGGACACTCAGTCCTGTTACACACACAGTCAGTGCTGGGACACTCAGTCCTGTTACACACACAGTCAGTGCTGGGACACTCAGTCCTGTTACACACACACAGTCAGTGCTGGGACACTCAATCCTGTTACACACACAGTCAGTGCTGGGACACTCAGTCCTGTTACACACACACAGTCAGTGCTGGGACACTCAGTCCTGTTACACATACAGTCAGTGCTGGGACACTCAGTCCTGTTATACACACACAGTCAGTGCTTGGACACTCAGTGCTGCAATACACATACAGTCAGTGCTGGGACACTCAGTCCTGTTGCACTCACACAGTCAGTGCTGGGACACTCAGTCCTGTTACACACACACAGTCAGTGCTGGGACACTCAGTCCTGTTGCACACACAGTCAGTGCTGGGACACTCAGTCCTGTTATACACACACAGTCAGTGCTGGGACACTCAGTCCTGTTACGCTCACACAGTCAGTGCTGGGACACTCAGTCCTGTTACACACACAGTCAGTGCTGGGACTCTCAGTCCTGTTACACACACAGTCAGTGCTGAGACACTCAGTCCTGTTACACACACAGTCAGTGCTGGGACACTCAGTCCTGTTACACACACACAGTCAGTGTTGGGACACTCAGTCCTGTTACACACACAATCAGTGCTGGGACACTCAGTCCTGTTACACACAGGCAGTGCTGGGACACTCAGTCCTGTTACATACACACAGTCAGTGCTGGGACACTCAGTCCTGTTACACACACAGTCAGTGCTGGGACACTCAGTCCTGTTACACACACAGTCAGTGCTGGGACACTCAGTCCTGTTACACACACACAGTCAGTGCTGGGACACTCAATCCTGTTACACACACAGTCAGTGCTGGGACACTCAGTCCTGTTACACACACAGTCAGTGCTGGGACACTCAGTCCTGTTACACATACAGTCAGTGCTGGGACACTCAGTCCTGTTATACACACACAGTCAGTGCTTGGACACTCAGTGCTGCAATACACACACAGTCAGTGCTGGGACACTCAGTCCTGTTACACACACAGTCAGTGCTGGGACTCTCAGTCCTGTTACACACACAGTCAGTGCTGAGACACTCAGTCCTGTTACACACACAGTCAGTGCTGGGACACTCAGTCCTGTTATACACACAGTCAGTGCTGGGACACTCAGTCCTGTTACACATACAGTCACTGCTGGGACACTCAGTCCTGTTGCACTCACACAGTCAGTGCTGGGACACTCAGTCCTGTTACACACACACAGTCAGTGCTGGGACACTCAGTCCTGTTACACACACAGTCAGTGCTGGGACACTCAGTCCTGTTATACACACACAGTCAGTGCTGGGACACTCAGTCCTGTTACGCTCACACAGTCAGTGCTGGGACACTCAGTCCTGTTACACACACAGTCATGCTGGGACTCTCAGTCCTGTTACACACACAGTCAGTGCTGAGACACTCAGTCCTGTTACACACACAGTCAGTGCTGGGACACTCAGTCCTGTTACACACACACACAGTCAGTGTTGGGACACTCAGTCCTGTTACACACAGGCAGTGCTGGGACACTCAGTCCTGTTACATACACACAGTCAGTGCTGGGACACTCAGTCCTGTTACACACACAGTCAGTGCTGGGACACTCAGTCCTGTTACACACACAGTCAGTGCTGGGACACTCAGTCCTGTTACACACAGTCAGTGCTGGGACACTCAGTCCTGTTACACACACAGTCAGTGCTGGGACACTCAGTCCTGTTATACACACATGTCAGTGCTGGGACACTCAGTCCTGTTACACACACAGTGAGTGCTGGGACACTCAGTCCTGTTACACACACAGTCAGTGCTGGGACTCTCAGTCCTGTTATACACACACAGTCAGTGCTGGGACACTCAGTCCTGTTACACACAGAGTCATTGCTGGGACACTCAGTCCTGTTATACACACACAGGCAGTGCTGGGACACTCAGTCCTGTTACACACAGTCAGTGCTGGGACACTCAGTCCTGTTACACACACAGTCAGTGCTGGGACACTCAGTCCTGTTATACACACATGTCAGTGCTGGGACACTCAGTCCTGTTACACACACAGTGAGTGCTGGGACACTCAGTCCTGTTACACACACAGTCAGTGCTGGGACTCTCAGTCCTGTTATACACACACAGTCAGTGCTGGGACACTCAGTCCTGTTACACACAGAGTCATTGCTGGGACACTCAGTCCTGTTATACACACAGTCAGTGCTGGGACACTCAGTCCTGTTACACACAAAGTCAGTGCTGGGACTCTCAGTCCTGTTACACACACAGTCAGTGCTGGGACACTCAGTCCTGTTACACACAGTCAGTGCTGGGACACTCAGTCCTGTTACACACACAGTCAGTGCTGGGACACTCAGTCCTGTTACACACAGTCAGTGCTGGGACACTCAGTCCTGTTACACACACAGTCAGTGCTGGGACACTCAGTCCTGTTACACACAGTCAGTGCTGGGACACTCAGTCCTGTTACACACACAGTCAGTCCTGTTACACACAGTCAGTGCTGGGACACTCAGTCCTGTTACACACACAGTCAGTGCTGGGACACTCAGTCCTGTTACACACACAGTCAGTGCTGGGACACTCAGTCCTGTTACACACACAGTCAGTGCTGGGACACTCAGTCCTGTTACACACACATTTAGTGCTGGGACACTCAGTCCTGTTACACACAGTCAGTGCTGGGACACTCAGTCCTGTTACACACACACAGTCAGTGCTGGGACACTCAGTCCTGTTACACACACACAGTCAGTGCTGGGACGCTCAGTCTTGTTACGCTCACACAGTCAGTGCTGGGACACTCAGTCCTGTTACACATACAGTCAGTGCTGGGACACACAGTCCTGTTATACACACAGTCAGTGCTGGGACACTCAGTACTGTTATACACACACAGTCAGTGCTTGGACACTCAGTCCTGTTATACACACACAGTCAGTGCTGGGACACTCAGTCCTGTTACACACACAGTCAGTGCTGGGACTCTCAGTCCTGTTACACACACAGTCAGTGCTGAGACACTCAGTCCTGTTACACACACAGTCAATGCTGGGACACTCAGTCCTGTTACACACACAGTCAGTGCTGGGACACTCAGTCCTGTTACACACACAGTCAGTGCTGGGACACTCAGTCCTGTTACACACACAGTCAGTGTTGGGACACTCAGTCCTGTTACACACACAGTCAGTGCTGGGACACTCAGTCCTGTTACACACACAGTCAGTGCTGGGACACTCAGTCCTGTTACACTCACACAGTCAGTGCTGGGACACTCAGTCCTGTTACACATGCAGTCAGTGCTGGGACACACTGTCCTGTTATACACACAGTCAGTGCTGGGACACTCAGTCCTGTTATACACACAGTCAGTGCTGGGACACTCAGTCCTGTTACACACACAGTCAGTGCTGGGACTCTCAGTCCTGTTACACAAACAGTCAGTGCTGGGACACTCAGTCCTGTTACACACACACAGGCAGTGCTGGGACACTCAGTCCTGTTACACACAGTCAGTGCTGGGACACTCAGTCCTGTTACACACACAGTCAGTGCTGGGACACTCAGTCCTGTTATACACACATGTCAGTGCTGGGACACTCAGTCCTGTTACACACACAGTGAGTGCTGGGACACTCAGTCCTGTTACACACAGTCAGTGCTGGGACACTCAGTCCTGTTACACACACAGTCAGTGCTGGGACTCTCAGTCCTGTTATACACACACAGTCAGTGCTGGGACACTCAGTCCTGTTACACACAGAGTCATTGCTGGGACACTCAGTCCTGTTATACACACAGTCAGTGCTGGGACACTCAGTCCTGTTACACACAAAGTCAGTGCTGGGACTCTCAGTCCTGTTACACACACAGTCAGTGCTGGGACACTCAGTCCTGTTACACACAGTCAGTGCTGGGACACTCAGTCCTGTTACACACACAGTCAGTGCTGGGACACTCAGTCCTGTTACACACAGTCAGTGCTGGGACACTCAGTCCTGTTACACACACAGTCAGTGCTGGGACACTCAGTCCTGTTACACACAGTCAGTGCTGGGACACTCAGTCCTGTTACACACACAGTCAGTGCTGGGACACTCAGTCCTGTTACACACAGTCAGTGCTGGGACACTCAGTCCTGTTACACACACAGTCAGTGCTGGGACACTCAGTCCTGTTACACACACAGTCAGTGCTGGGACACTCAGTCCTGTTACACACACACAGTCAGTGCTGGGACACTCAGTCCTGTTACACACACATTTAGTGCTGGGACACTCAGTCCTGTTGCACACAGTCAGTGCTGGGACACTCAGTCCTGTTACACTCACACAGTCAGTGCTGGGACACTCAGTCCTGTTACACACACACAGTCAGTGCTGGGACGCTCAGTCTTGTTACGCTCACACAGTCAGTGCTGGGACACTCAGTCCTGTTACACATACAGTCAGTGCTGGGACACACAGTCCTGTTATACACACAGTCAGTGCTGGGACACTCAGTACTGTTATACACACACAGTCAGTGCTTGGACACTCAGTCCTGTTATACACACACAGTCAGTGCTGGGACACTCAGTCCTGTTACACACACAGTCAGTGCTGGGTCTCTCAGTCCTGTTACACACACAGTCAGTGCTGAGACACTCAGTCCTGTTACACACACAGTCAATGCTGGGACACTCAGTCCTGTTACACACACAGTCAGTGCTGGGACACTCAGTCCTGTTGCACACACAGTCAGTGCTGGGACACTCAGTCCTGTTAGACACACAGTCAGTGCTGGGACACTCAGTCCTGTTACACACACAGTCAGTGCTGGGACTCTCAGTCCTGTTACACACACAGTCAGTGCTGAGACACTCAGTCCTGTTACACACACAGTCAGTGCTGGGACACTCAGTCCTGTTATACACACAGTCAGTGCTGGGACACTCAGTCCTGTTACACACACAGTCAGTGCTGGGACACTCAGTCCTGTTACACACACACAGTCAGTGCTGGGACACTCAGTCTTGTTACACATACAGTCAGTGCTGGGACACTCAGTCCTGTTATAAACACAGTCAGTGCTGGGACACTCAGTCCTGTTATACACACAGTCAGTGCTGGGACACTCAGTCCTGTTACACACACAGTCAGTGCTGGGACACTCAGTCCTGTTACGCTCACACAGTCAGTGCTGGGACACTCAGTCCTGTTACACATACAGTCAGTGCTGGGACACACAGTCCGGTTATACACACAGTCAGTGCTGGGACACTCAGTCCTGTTATACACACACAGTCAGTGCTTGGACACTCATTCCTGTTATACACACACAGTCAGTGCTGGGACACTCAGTCCTGTTACACACACAGTCAGTGCTGGGACTCTCAGTCCTGTTACACACACAGTCAGTGCTGAGACACTCAGTCCTGTTACACACACAGTCAGTGCTGGGATACTCAGTCCTGTTATACACACAGTCAGTGCTGGGACACTCAGTCCTGTTACACAAACAGTCAGTGCTGGGACACTCAGTCCTGTTACACACACAGTCAGTGCTGGGACACTCAGTCCTGTTATACACACATGTCAGTGCTGGGACACTCAGTCCTGTTGCACACACAGTGAGTGCTGGGACACTCAGTCCTGTTACACACACAGTCAGTGCTGGGACTCTCAGTCCTGTTATACACACACAGTCAGTGCTGGGACACTCAGTCCTGTTACACACAGAGTCATTGCTGGGACACTCAGTCCTGTTACACACACAGTCAGTGCTGGGACTCTCAGTCCTGTTACACACAGTCAGTGCTGGGACACTCAGTCCTGTTATACACACAGTCAGTGCTGGGACACTCAGTCCTGTTACACACACAGTCAGTGCTGGGACACTCAGTCCTGTTACACTCACACAGTCAGTGCTGGGACACTCAGTCCTGTTACACACACACAGTCAGTGCTGGGACACTCAGTCCTGTTACGCTCACACAGTCAGTGCTGGGACACTCAGTCCTGTTACACATACAGTCAGTGCTGGGACACACAGTCCTGTTATACACACAGTAAGTGCTGGGACACTCAGTACTGTTATACACACACAGTCAGTGCTTGGACACTCAGTGCTGTTATACACACAGTCAGTGCTGGGACTCTCAGTCCTGTTACACACACAGTCAGTGCTGAGACACTCAGTCCTGTTACACACACAGTCAGTGCTGGGACACTCAGTCCTGTTATACACACAGTCAGTGCTGGGACACTCAGTACTGTTATACACACACAGTCAGTGCTGGGACACTCAGTCCTGTTACACACACAGTCAGTGCTGGGACTCTCAGTCCTGTTACACACACAGTCAGTGCTGAGACACTCAGTCCTGTTACACACACAGTCAGTGCTGGGACACTCAGTCCTGTTATACACACAGTCAGTGCTGGGACACTCAGTCCTGTTACACACACAGTCAGTGCTGGGACTCTCAGTCCTGTTACACACACAGTCAGTGCTGGGACACTCAGTCCTGTTACACACACAGTCAGTGCTGGGACACTCAGTCCTGTTACACACACACAGTCAGTGCTGGGACACTCAGTCCTGTTACACATACAGTCAGTGCTGGGACACACTGTCCTGTTATACACACAGTCAGTGCTGGGACACTCAGTCCTGTTATACACACACAGTCAGTGCTTGGACACTCAGTGCTGCAATACACACACAGTCAGTGCTGGGACACTCAGTCCTGTTACACACACAGTCAGTGCTGGGACTCTCAGTCCTGTTACACACACAGTCAGTGCTGAGACACTCAGTCCTGTTACACACACAGTCAGTGCTGGGACACTCAGTCCTGTTATACACACAGTCAGTGCTGGGACACTCAGTCCTGTTACACATACAGTCAGTGCTGGGACACTCAGTTCTGTTGCACTCACACAGTCAGTGCTGGGACACTCAGTCCTGTTACACACACAGTCAGTGCTGGGACACTCAGTCCTGTTACGCTCACACAGTCAGTGCTGGGACACTCAGTCCTGTTACACACACACAGTCAGTGTTGGGACACTCAGTCCTGTTACACACACAATCAGTGCTGGGACACTCAGTCCTGTTACACACAGGCAGTGCTGGGACACTCAGTCCTGTTACATACACACAGTCAGTGCTGGGACACTCAGTCCTGTTACACACACAGTCAGTGCTGGGACACTCAGTCCTGTTACACACACAGTCAGTGCTGGGACACTCAGTCCTGTTACACACACACAGTCAGTGCTGGGACACTCAATCCTGTTACACACACAGTCAGTGCTGGGACACTCAGTCCTGTTACACACACACAGTCAGTGCTGGGACACTCAGTCCTGTTACACATACAGTCAGTGCTGGGACACACTGTCCTGTTATACACACAGTCAGTGCTGGGACACTCAGTCCTGTTATACACACACAGTCAGTGCTTGGACACTCAGTGCTGCAATACACACACAGTCAGTGCTGGGACACTCAGTCCTGTTACACACACAGTCAGTGCTGGGACTCTCAGTCCTGTTACACACACAGTCAGTGCAGAGACACTCAGTCCTGTTACACACACAGTCAGTGCTGGGACACTCAGTCCTGTTATACACACAGTCAGTGCTGGGACACTCAGTCCTGTTACACATACAGTCAGTGCTGGGACACTCAGTCCTGTTGCACTCACACAGTCAGTGCTGGGACACTCAGTCCTGTTACACACACACAGTCAGTGCTGGGACACTCAGTCCTGTTACACACACAGTCAGTGCTGGGACACTCAGTCCTGTTATACACACACAGTCAGTGCTGGGACACTCAGTCCTGTTACGCTCACACAGTCAGTGCTGGGACACTCAGTCCTGTTACACACACAGTCAGTGCTGGGACTCTCAGTCCTGTTACACACACAGTCAGTGCTGAGACACTCAGTCCTGTTACACACACAGTCAGTGCTGGGACACTCAGTCCTGTTACACACACACAGTCAGTGTTGGGACACTCAGTCCTGTTACACACACAATCAGTGCTGGGACACTCAGTCCTGTTACACACAGGCAGTGCTGGGACACTCAGTCCTGTTACATACACACAGTCAGTGCTGGGACACTCAGTCCTGTTACACACACAGTCAGTGCTGGGACACTCAGTCCTGTTACACACACAGTCAGTGCTGGGACACTCAGTCCTGTTACACACACACAGTCAGTGCTGGGACACTCAATCCTGTTACACACACAGTCAGTGCTGGGACACTCAGTCCTGTTACACACACACAGTCAGTGCTGGGACACTCAGTCCTGTTACACACACAGTCAGTGCTGGGACACTCAGTCCTGTTATACACACAGTCAGTGCTGGGACACTCAGTCCTGTTACACACACAGTCAGTGCTGGGACACTCAGTCCTGTTACACACACACAGTCAGTGCTGGGACACTCAGTCCTGTTACACATACAGTCAGTGCTGGGACACTCAGTCCTGTTACACACACACAGTCAGTGCTGGGACACTCAGTCCTGTTACACACACAGTCAGTGCTGGGACACTCAGTCCTGTTACACACAGTCAGTGCTGGGACACTCAGTCCTGTTACACACACAGTCAGTGCTGGGACACTCAGTCCTGTTCGTTATTCTTCAACCAACATCACTAAAATAGATTAATTCGGCCATCGTCACATTGCTGTTGTGGGAGCTTGCTGTGTATAAATTGGGTGCCGGTTTTCTTACATTACAACAGTGACCACACTTCATAAAGTGAAGCATTGGTTGTGAAACGATTTGGGCGTCCTGAGGTCGTGAAAGGTGCTATAGAAATGCAAGTTCTGTTTTCTCTTGAAGGGCGCGAGATGCATCTTAAAGGTTTGTTTTGGAACTGCGATAAATCGAGAAGGTGAGCCGCCCCGAGTCGGGGCGGGGCCGCGGAGATTGGCAGGCTGGTGCCAAACCCCCGGTGCCAGTCAGATTGGCTTTGTGAAAACCACAAAGGTGTTGTGACGGGGTGATCGATATGTCTTGTTCTGGATGAAGCCGCAGCGGGGGGGCGGGGGGCGGGGGGGCAGAATTGTGATGTCAGGCGCCCAACAACAACAGCAAAAGAAACTCCAGACTCGGCTTCTTCTGAAATAGACAGCTGGGTGAGAGGGGCAGGCTTTGTGGAAGGAAGGGAGAGAGAGGGGGAAAGAAAAGCAAAAATACCAAATGCAAATGCATGGATTCGGAGGCTGGCGAGTGCCTTCGCTTTGCTAATCTTTCCTCTGGGACCACACTGCTGTTGTAATCCAATTATACCAGCATAAGCAATTTGTTAGACACTGTACATAATGTAGCAATTTCCCAATAAGCTCAGACTTGTAATAACAGCAGCAAGCTCTTGCATAAATCTGCCTGAATCAAGGGGGCTTTGAGACAAGCGACTGGGGGCCGGGAACCGATGGCATCAGCAGTTTCTCAGCTGGTTGTGTTGTGAACCTTAAATCCGCACGAGCAGCAGCTCCCGCCTGCTTATGTTTCTGGGATTGATTCCGGGCCTCTCCGGCTGGAGAAACCCGCAACATTCTGCCATTGTTGGGTCAGTCGGTTCCCCATCCAGCACGTTCCTGTTATAATGACAGACTCCTGACTCGCTGCTCCCGCGTGGGGAGAACAATCCAGGCATTTCTGCAGCGCCTTTCACAGCCTCAGGACGTCCCAAAGCCCTTTACAGCCAAGGAAGTATTTTTGAAGTGTAGTCACTGTTGTAATGTAGGAAACACAGCAGCCAATTTGTGCACAGCAAGATCCCACAAGCAGCAATTAGATAAATAACCAGATCATCTGTTTTAGTGATGTTGGTTGAGGGATAAATATTGGCCCCAGGACACTGGGGAGAACTCCCCTGCTCTTCTTTGAAATGGGTTCTTTTACATCCACCTGAGAAAGCAGACAGGGCCTCGCTTTAATGGCTCATCTGAAAGACGGCACCTCCGACAGTGCGGCACTCCCTCAGTACTGCCCCTCCGACAATGCAGCGCTCCCTCAGTACTGCCCCTCTGACAGTGCGGCGCTCCCTCAGTACTGCCCCTCTGACAGTGCGGCGCTCCCTCAGTACTGCCCCTCCGACAGTGCAGCGCTCCCTCAGTACTGCCCCTCCGACAGTGCGGCGCTCCCTCAGTACTGCCCCTCCGACAGTGCAGCGCTCCCTCAGTACTGCCCCTCCGACAGTGCAGCGCTCCCTCAGTACTGCCCCTCCGACAGTGCAGCGCTCCCTCAGTACTGCACTGGAGTGTCAGCCTAGATTTTGTGCTCAGGTCTCTGGAGTGGGGCTTGAACCCACGACCTCCTGACTCAGGGACGAGAGTTCTACCCACTGAGCCGAGTTGACAGCTTTATTCCAGGGGTCAGGAATTCAAGAACTGAGGCAAGATATGGCAGGAGCAGGAGACATGGCAAGAATCCTCACCCGCGACTAGAATGCAACAACGGGCGCTCCCAAACCGGAGCTGTTGCCGCTTGCTCAGCTTTAGGAGCCTCCATTAGCAGCTGCATCATGCTCCTCAATCCAGTCGGAACCAGAGCGAACGGCTCAAGGTCATGAGCAACCCTTCAACAATGTCACCTATCTGTTCGCCATTAACATATTGTGCTGAAACTCCGCCCAGCTCCTGGCGGGAGCCTCTGTGCCAATTCAAATGGCCGCCTCAGTCACAGGATACCGCTGGCCTTGGACTCCGCCCCCTGTCAACAACAACAACTACCTGCATTTATATAGCGTCTTCCATCCCAAAGCACTTCACAGCAGCATTATCAAATAAAATTTGACACCGAGCCACATGAGGAGATATTAGGACAGGTGAGCAAAAGCTTGGCCAAAGAGATTTTAAGGAGCGTCTTCAGGAGAGAGGTGGAGATTTGGGAAGGGAATTTCAGAGCTTAGGGCCCAGGCAGCTGAGGCACGGCCACCAATGGTGGAGCGATTAAAATTGGGGATGCGCAAGAGGCCAGAATTGGAGAAGCGCAGAGATCTCGGAGGGTTGTAGGGCTGGAGGAGGTTACAGAGATCGCGGAGGGTTGCGGGGCTGGAGGAGGTTACAGAGATCGGGGAGGGTTGCGGGGCTGGAGGAGGTTACAGAGATCGTGGAGGGTTGCGGGGCTGGAGGAGGTTACAGAGATCGCGGAGGGTTGCGGGGCTGGAGGAGGTTACAGAGATCTCGGAGGGTTGTGGGGCTGGAGGAGGTTACAAAGATCGCGGAGGGTTGTTGGGCTGGAGGAGGTTACAGAGATCGCGGAGGGTTGTTGGGCTGGAGGAGGTTACAGAGATCGCGGAGGGTTGCAGGGCTGGAGGAGGTTACAGAGATCTCGGAGGGTTGTGGGGCTGGAGGAGGTTACAGAGATCTCGGAGGGTTGTGGGGCTGGAGGAGGTTACAGAGATCTCGGAGGGTTGCAGGGCTGGAGGAGGTTACAGAGATCGCGGAGGGTTGTTGGGCTGGAGGAGGTTACAGAGATCGCGGAGGGTTGCAGGGCTGGAGGAGGTTACAGAGATCTCGGAGGGTTGTGGGGCTGGAGGGGGTTACAGAGATCTCGGAGGGTTGTGGGGCTGGAGGAGGTTACAGAGATCTCGGAGGGTTGCAGGGCTGGAGGAGGTTACAGAGATCGCGGAGGGTTGCAGGGCTGGAGGAGGTTACAGAGATCGCGGAGGGTTGCAGGGCTGGAGGAGGTTACAGAGATCTCGGAGGGTTGTGGGGCTGGAGGGGGTTACAGAGATCTCGGAGGGTTGTGGGGCTGGAGGAGGTTACAGAGATCTCGGAGGGTTGCAGGGCTGGAGGAGGTTACAGAGATCGCGGAGGGTTGCAGGGCTGGAGGAGGTTACAGAGATCGCGGAGGGTTTTGGGGCTGGAGGAGGTTACAGAGATCTCGGAGGGTTGTGGGGCTGGAGGAGGTTACAGAGATCTCGGAGGGTTGCAGGGCTGGAGGAGGTTACAGAGATCGCGGAGGGTTGTTGGGCTGGAGGAGGTTACAGAGATCGCGGAGGGTTGCAGGGCTGGAGGAGGTTACAGAGATCGCGGAGGGTTGTTGGGCTGGAGGAGGTTACAGAGATCGCGGAGGGTTGCAGGGCTGGAGGAGGTTACAGAGATCGCGGAGGGTTGTTGGGCTGGAGGAGGTTACAGAGATCGCGGAGGGTTGTAGGGCTGGAGGAGGTTACAGAGATCGCGGAGGGTTGTTGGGCTGGAGGAGGTTACAGAGATCTCGGAGGGTTGTGGGGCTGGAGGAGGTTACAGTGATCTCGGAGGGTTGTTGGGCTGGAGGAGGTTACAGAGATCGCGGAGTGTTGTTGGGCTGGAGGAGGTTACAGTGATCTCGGAGGGTTGTTGGGCTGGAGGAGGTTACAGAGATCGCGGAGGGTTGTTGGGCTGGAGGAGGTTACAGTGATCTCGGAGGGTTGTTGGGCTGGAGGAGGTTACAGAGATCTCGGAGGGTTGTAGGGCTGGAGGAGGTTACAGTGATCTCGGAGGGTTGTAGGGCTGGAGGAGGTTACAGTGATCTCGGAGGGTTGTAGGGCTGGAGGAGGTTACAGAGATTGCGGAGGGTTGTAGGGCTAGAGGAGGTTACAGAGATCTCGGAGGGTTGTGGGGCTGGAGGAGGTTACAGAGGCGACTGAGCCACAGCTGGCAGTTCGGAAGGTCCAGGTTCAGTTTTGTTAACTGTTCTCAGTCAGGAGAACTTCAATGAGCCTCACCACACCTGAGCTGAGCGGCAAAAATCCGCCATGGATCCCGTCCCTCTCTGTGCTGTCACCCCACTGATACGACCGTAACATCGCTGGACGTGTGGCGTGTGAAAGGGAGGGACGAGGCTAAGGAGGGATTTGAAAATAAGGAGAGGAATCTCCAGTTGAGGTGTTGCCAGACCGTTTCCTGCTCCCTCACCCTCCACATCCATTGATGGAGAATCACGGAGAGAGAAATCGGCCCCAATATATCTCAGACGTTCAGTTCCTTCGTGTCTGCTTGACTCTATTGGTACCGCTCTCGGCTCTGTGTCAGAAGTCCGTGTGTTTACGCCCCACTCCAGGACGACAACAACAACAACAACATGTAGTTATATAGCGTCTGTAACGCTGTAAAACGTCCCAAGGACCTCAGCACATAATCCAGGCGGCACAGTACCGAGGGCGTGCTGCATTGCTGGAGGTAGCATCCCTCAGAGGAGACATTAAACCGCTGTCTGCCTGTTCCACTAACTCACTATCCCTTGGTGCTATTTGAGGATGAGGAAGGAGTTCTCCCGGCAACACCTCTCCCTCAACCGATTGCCAAAAAAAACCACAAATGCAGCCTGTGGGTTCTTGCTGTGTGCAAAATGGCAACTGCAGCTGCCAAGACTGCAGCGCGACGTCACTGACAGCGCGTGAGGTGCTTTTTATATCTCCCTCAGTCGTGATAAGGTGCTGACTGTCCAAGGACAAGTCTTTCATTCATAGTTGGGTAACTGATCGATAATTACATGAGAAATATTCTGATAATAATCCGAGTCTGCTCGTCAAGCCCAGCGTGCTGGAACCCGAGTGAGCTTCCCCGCCCACACCTGTCACTCCGCACTCTCTGCATCACTCCTGCTCTCCCACATCCTCCTCCTCACTGCCGGACACCGAGCTGTTTTTGTGCCCTTTCTTGCGGAAATATCTCCCACAATCACCTTGCCTGTTAACCCACCTGCTTCTGAAAACCCTCCTTTGACCAAGCCTTTGGTCGCCCTTCTCCAATTTACTGATAACACCAATCTTTCTCCTGTTTGGGACATGCCCTTCACACAAGGAGTGCGAAACAATACAAGGCTCGTCGGTACACAGAGGCTGCAGAGTAATGAGTGCCAAACCACAGTGAGAACCTTATCAACACTGCGGTTACAGCAGCACTGTTACAGTATCAGTGTATGCCCAGAGTGGGTTCTGGTATGGCCCTACCATGCCAGTGAAGTGCAATTGTGAATCTGTAAAAGCCTTGTGCACATGCTCTGTGAGAAACTCCAAGCTGCATAGCCAGGACAGTGCAGAGGGAGCTTTACTCTGTATCTAACCCGTGCTGTACCTGCCCTGGGAGTGTTTGATGGGACAGTGTAGAGGGAGCTTTACTCTGTATCTAACCCGTGCTATACCTGCCCTGGGAGTGTTTGATGGGACAGTGTAGAGGGAGCTTTACACTGTATCTAACCCGTGCTGTACCTGCCCTGGGAGAGTTTGATGGGACAGTGTAGAGGGAGCTTTACTCTGTATCTAAATCGTGCTGTACCTGCCCTGGGAGTGTTTGATGGGACAGTGTAGAGGGAGCTTCACTCTGTATCTAACCCGTGCTGTACCTGTCCTGGGGGTGTTTGATGGGACAGTGTAGAGGGAGTTTTACTCTGTATCTAACCCGTGCTGTACCTGTCCTGGGGGTGTTTGATCGGACAGTGTAGAGGGAGCTTTACTCTGTATCTAACCCGTGCTGTACCTGCCCTGGGAGTGTTTGATGGGGCAGTGTAGAGGGAGCTTTACTCTGTATCTACCCGTGCTGTACCTGTCCTGGGGGTGTTTGATGGGACAGTGTTGAGGGAGCTTTACTCTGTATCTACCCGTGCTGTACCTGTCCTGGGGGTGTTTGATGGGACAGTGTAGAGGGAGCTTTACTCTGTATCTAACCCGTGCTGTACCTGCCCTGGGGGTGTTTGATGGGACAGTGTAGAGGGAGCTTTACTCTGTATCTAACCCGTGCTGTACCTGTCCTGGGGGTATTTGATGTGACAGTGTAGAGGGAGCTTTACTCTGTATCTAACCCGTGCTGTACCTGTCCTGGGAGTGTGAGTGTGGATGTAGGGTGAGGACAGAAGCGAGCTGTGTTATAACGCCCGCCACCCCCACAGTCAAATAACTAGTTGACCCTCAGTGCGTTGTTCCCAGATACAGAAGAGTTACTTGGGGTGATATTCAGGAGTGCACCTGTACCCCAGCGAGGGAGACTGTACCCCAGCGAGGGAGACTGTGCCCCAGCGAGGGAGACTGTGCCCCAGCGAGGGAGACTGAGCCCCAGCGAGGGAGACTGTGTCCCAGCGAGGGAGTCTCTGTAGCCCAGCGAGGGAGCCTCTGTACCCCAGCGAGGGAGACTGTGCCCCAGCGAGGGAGACTGAGCCCCAGCGAGGGAGCCTCTGTACCCCAGCGAGGGAGACTGTGCACAAGCGAGGGTGCCTCTGTACCCCAGCGAGGGAGACTGTGCCCCAGCGAGGGAGACTGATCCCCAGCGAGGGAGATTGTGCCCCAGCGAGGGAGACTGTGCCCCAGCGAGGGAGACTGTGTCCCAGCGAGGGGGACTGTGTCCCAACGAGGGAGACTGTACCCCAGCGAGGGAGACTGTACCCCAGCGAGGGAGACTGTGCCCCAGCGAGGGACACTGTGACCCAGCGAGGGAGACTGTGTCCCAGCGAGGGGGACTGTACCCCAGCGAGGGAGACTGTGTCCCAGCGAGGGAGACTGTGCCCCAGCGAGGGAGACTGTACCCCAGCGAGGGAGACTGTACCCCAGCGAGGGAGACTGTGCCCCAGCCAGGGAGACTGTGCCCCAGCGAGGGAGACTGTGCCCCAGCGAGGGAGACTGAGCCCCAGCGAGGGAGACTGTGTCCCAGCGAGGGAGTCTCTGTAGCCCAGCGAGGGAGCCTCTGTACCCCAGCGAGGGAGACTGTGCCCCAGCGAGGGAGACTGAGCCCCAGTGAGGGAGCCTCTGTACCCCAGCGAGGGAGACTGTGCACAAGCGAGGGTGCCTCTGTACCCCAGCGAGGGAGACTGTGCCCCAGCGAGAGAGACTGATCCCCAGCGAGGGAGACTGTACCCCAGCGAGGGAGACTGTACCCCAGCGATGGAGACTGTGCCCCAGCGAGGGAGACTGTGCCCCAGCGAGGGAGACTGTGCCCCAGCGAGGGAGACTGTGCCCCAGCGAGGGAGACTGTACCCCAGCGAGGGAGACTGTACCCCAGCGATGGAGACTGTGCCCCAGCGAGGGAGACTGTGCCACAGCGAGGGAGACTGTGTCCCAGCGAGGGAGACTGTGCCCCAGCGAGGGAGACTGTGCCCCAGCGAGGGAGACTGTGCCCCAGCGAGGGAGACTGTGCCCCAGCGAGGGAGACTGAGCCCCAGCGAGGGAGACTGTGTCCCAGCGAGGGAGCCTCTGTACCCCAGCGAGGGAGACTGTGCCCCAGCGAGGGAGACTGAGCCCCAGCGAGGGAGACTGTGCCCCAGCGAGGGAGACTGAGCCCCAGCGAGGGAGACTGTGCCCCAGCGAGGGAGACTGTGCCCCAGCGGGGGAGACTCTGTACCCCAGCGAGGGAGACTGTGCCCCAGCGAGGGAGCCTCTGTACCCCAGCGAGGGAGACTGTACCCCAGCGAGGGAGACTCTGTACCCCAGCGAGGGAGATTGTACCCTAGCGAGGGAGACTCTGTACCCCAGCGAGGGAGACTGTGCCCCAGCGAGGGAGCCTCTGTAGCCCAGCGAGAGAGCCTCTGTACCCCAGCGAGGGAGCCTCTGTACCCCAGCGAGGGAGACTCTGTACCCCAGCGAGGGAGACTGTGCCCCAGCGAGGGAGACTGTGCCCCAGCGAGGGAGACTCTGTACCCCAGCGAGGGAGACTCTGTATCCCAGCGAGGGAGACTCTGTACCCCAGCGAGGGAGACTCTGTACCCCAGCGAGGGAGACTGTACCCCAGCGAGGGAGACTGTCCCCAGCGAGGGAGACTGTACCCCAGCGAGGGAGACTGTACCCCAGCGAGGGAGACTGTGCCCCAGCGAGGGAGACTCTGCACCCCAGCGAGGGAGACTCTGTACCCCAGCGAGGGAGACTGTACCCCAGCGAGGGAGACTGTGCCCCAGCGAGGGAGACTGTACCCCAACGAGGGAGACTGTACCCCAGCGAGGGAGACTGTACCCCAGCGAGGGAGACTGTACCCCAGCGAGGGAGACTGTGCCCCAGCGAGGGAGACTGTACCCCAGCGAGGGAGACTCTGTACCCCAGCGAGGGAGACTCTGTACCCCAGCGAGGGAGACTGTGCCCCAGCAAGGGAGACTGTGCCCCAGCGAGGGAGACTGTGTCCCAGCGAGGGGGACTGTGTCCCAACGAGGGAGACTGTACCCCAGCGAGGGAGACTGTACCCCAGCGAGGGAGACTGTGCCCCAGCGAGGGAGACTGTGCCCCAGCGAGGGAGACTGTGTCCCAGCGAGGGGGACTGTGTCCCAGCGAGGGAGACTGTGTCCCAGCGAGGGAGACTGTGCCCCAGCGAGGGAGACTGTACCCCAGCGAGGGAGACTGTGCCCCAGCGAGGGAGACTGTGCCCCAGCGAGGGAGACTGTGCCCCAGCGAGGGAGACTGAGCCCCAGCGAGGGAGACTGTGTCCCAGCGAGGGAGTCTCTGTAGCCCAGCGAGGGAGCCTCTGTACCCCAGCGAGGGAGACTGTGCCCCAGCGAGGGAGACTGAGCCCCAGCGAGGGAGCCTCTGTACCCCAGCGAGGGAGACTGTGCACAAGCGAGGGTGCCTCTGTACCCCAGCGAGGGAGACTGTGCCCCAGCGAGGGAGACTGATCCCCAGCGAGGGAGACTGTACCCCAGCGAGGGAGACTGAGCCCCAGCGAGGGAGCCTCTGTACCCCAGCGAGGGAGACTGTGCACAAGCGAGGGTGCCTCTGTACCCCAGCGAGGGAGACTGTGCCCCAGCGAGGGAGACTGATCCCCAGCGAGGGAGACTGTACCCCAGCGAGGGAGACTGTACCCCAGCGATGGAGACTGTGCCCCAGCGAGGGAGACTGTGCCCCAGCGAGGGAGACTGTGCCCCAGCGAGGGAGACTGTACCCCAGCGAGGGAGACTGTGCCCCAGCGAGGGAGACTGTACCCCAGCGATGGAGACTGTGCCCCAGCGAGGGAGACTGTGCCACAGCGAGGGAGACTGTGTCCCAGCGAGGGAGACTGTGCCCCAGCGAGGGAGACTGTGCCCCAGCGAGGGAGACTGTGCCCCAGCGAGGGAGACTGAGCCCCAGCGAGGGAGACTGTGTCCCAGCGAGGGACCCTCTGTACCCCAGCGAGGGAGACTGTGCCCCAGCGAGGGAGACTGAGCCCCAGCGAGGGAGACTGTGCCCCAGCGAGGGAGACTGTGCCCCAGCGAGGGAGACTCTGTACCCCAGCGAGGGAGACTGTGCCCCAGCGAGGGAGCCTCTGTACCCCAGCGAGGGAGACTGTGCCCCAGCGAGGGAGACTCTGTACCCCAGCGAGGGAGATTGTACCCTAGCGAGGGAGACTCTGTAGCCCAGCGAGAGAGCCTCTGTACCCCAGCGAGGGAGACTGTGCCCCAGCGAGGGAGACTGTGCCCCAGCGAGGGAGACTCTGTACCCCAGCGAGGGAGACTCTGTACCCCAGCGAGGGAGACTCTGTACCCCAGCGAGGGAGACTCTGTACCCCAGCGAGGGAGACTCTGTACCCCAGCGAGGGAGACTCTGTACCCCAGCGAGGGAGACTGTGCCCCAGCGAGGGAGACTCTGTACCCCAGCGAGGGAGACTCTGTACCCCAGCGAGGGAGACTGTACCCCAGCGAGGGAGACTGTCCCCAGCGAGGGAGACTGTACCCCAGCGAGGGAGACTGTACCCCAGCGAGGGAGACTGTGCCCCAGCGAGGTAGACTGTGCCCCAGCGAGGGAGACTCTGCACCCCAGCGAGGGAGACTCTGTACCCCAGCGAGGGAGACTGTACCCCAGCGAGGGAGACTGTGCCCCAGCGAGGGAGACTGTACCCCAGCGAGGGAGACTGTACCCCAGCGAGGGAGACTGTACCCCAGCGAGGGAGACTGTACCCCAGCGAGGGAGACTGTACCCCAGCGAGGGAGACTGTACCCCAGCGAGGGAGACTCTGTGCCCCAGCGAGGGAGACTGTGTCCCAGCGAGGGGGACTGTACCCCAGCGAGGGAGACTGTGTCCCAGCGAGGGAGACTGTGCCCCAGCGAGGGAGACTGTACCCCAGCGAGGGAGACTGTACCCCAGCGAGGGAGACTGTGCCCCAGCGAGGGAGACTGTGCCCCAGCGAGGGAGACTGTGCCCCAGCGAGGGAGACTGTGTCCCAGCGAGGAAGCCTCTGTGCCCCAGCGAGGGAGACTGTGTCCCAGCGAGGGAGACTGTGCCCCAGCGAGGGAGACTGTGCCCCAGCGAGGGAGACTGTGCCCCAGCGAGGGAGACTGTGTCCCAGCGAGGGAGACTGTACCCCAACGAGGGAGACTGTGCCCCAGCGAGGGAGACTGTGTCCCAGCGAGGGAGACTGTGTCCCAGCGAGGGAGACTGTGTCCCAGCGAGGGAGACTGTACCCCAGCGAGGGAGACCGTGTCCCAGCGAGGAAGCCTCTGTACCCCAGCGAGGGAGACTGTGTCCCAGCGAGGGAGACTGTACCCCAGCGAGGGAGCCTCTGTACCCCAGCGAGGGAGCCTCTGTACCCCAGCGAGGGAGACTGTACCCCAGCGAGGGAGACCGTGTCCCAGCGAGGAAGCCTCTGTACCCCAGCGAGGGAGACTGTGTCCCAGCGAGGGAGACTGTACCCCAGCGAGGGAGCCTCTGTACCCCAGCGAGGGAGCCTCTGTACCCCAGCGAGGGAGCCTGTACCCCAGCGAGGGAGACTGTGCCCCAGCGAGGGAGACTGTGCCCCAGCGAGGGAGACTGTACCCCAGCGAGGGAGACTGTACCCCAGCGAGGGAGACTGTACCCCAGCGAGGGAGACTGTACCCCAGCGAGGGAGACTGTACCCCAGCGAGGGAGACTCTGTACCCCAGCGAGGGAGACTCTGTACCCTAGCGAGGGAGACTGTGCCCCAGCGAGGGAGACTGTGCCCCAGCGAGGGAGACTGTGTCCCAGCGAGGGGGACTGTGTCCCAACGAGGGAGACTGTGCCCCAGCGAGGGAGACTGTGCCCCAGCGAGGGAGACTGTGTCCCAGCGAGGGGGACTGTACCCCAGCGAGGGAGACTGTACCCCAGCGAGGGAGACTGTGCCCCAGCGAGGGAGACTGTGCCCCAGCAAGGGAGACTGTGTCCCAGCGAGGAAGCCTCTGTACCCCAGCGAGGGAGACTGTGCCCCAGCAAGGGAGACTGTGTCCCAGCGAGGAAGCCTCTGTACCCCAGCGAGGAAGCCTCTGTGCCCCAGCGAGGGAGACTGTGCCCCAGCGAGGAAGCCTCTGTACCCCAGCGAGGGAGACTGTGTCCCAGCGAGGGAGACTGTACCCCAGCGAGGGAGCCTCTGTACCCCAGCGAGGGAGCCTCTGTACCCCAGCGAGGGAGCCTGTACCCCTTCAGGGGGGAGTGAATTGAAGGAAGAATAAAATTCAGGATGGGAAACTGGTCTGGCACGGTCCCCTGGGCTTTGTGGTTACCACCGAGTCCTAATTTAAACAGGGAGCGGGTCGCGAGCCTCCGTGGCTCGTGTGCCAAGCTTTCTGTGTCAGGGTCTGTCCGCACATTCGGAGACTGATGAAAGCAAATTAGGACAATCAATTGCGCTGATCGCCGTTGTTTGGAGAGGATGGACAATATGGCAGCGGGTAATCAATCATCGGGCCGGTGTCAAATTAAGTCAGCAGTATGGAAACCTGGGGGTAGGGCAGTCAGCTGATGGCTAATCGGAGTGCTGTAAAATCAATGCGGTGGATATTATTCTGTGATCGACCGTGTAATGAGCGGCTCCAGAGGCAGCGGGGCTGATGTATGAGTGTCCCAGCTGCTCTCTCTCTCCCGACCACACACTACATCACGCCAAGTCCTGCAAAAAAAAAAGGCTTTCATCAAAATAAAAGCTGCAGAAATGAAGAACAACAAAAAGATGGGGAGGGAGGGAGGAGGAGAAAGCAGCGAAAAAATAAGTGTGTAAAATAAGAAGCTGGAGTGTGCGGGAGGGCCCTGACGGAGCGGGCGCTAAGTGAGCTGCCAACCTGAGGGTGGAGAGATCTCAATCAGTCTTTGTTTTACAGTCGGGGCCCCTCAGCCCAGCTCAGCTGCCTCCGTCTACTGTGTCCAAACACCGCTGTACTCTCCCCGTGTTAAAGAGCTGGGTCTGAGGGCTGCTCTCAGTGTAGGGGAATGCTACCATTGATTCACACACCGCTCAATTACATTTCTCAGGATAATTCATCCCTCGATGAGAAAATAGACTCTACACCTGGGCCAGCCAGCAGCTTACAGCACTCTCCCAGGAAGGTCCTGTAAAAAAAACCCTCATTGTGAGAAAGAGGGTGAAGGTGGTTCGCTCGGTGGGATAATCTGCACCCCTGGTGCCTCGCTGGGCATCGCTTACCCTTCCTCACACTGCCTTTCCAGCGGAGAGCAAAGAGAATCAAAATACCCTCCATTCATACAAACCATACATTGAGTACAGATACCCGGGAGTGAGTTACAGGCTGGAATCTAATCGAGGGGTTCGGGGGGTTTATATATAGAATAACAGATACCCGGGAGTGAGTTACAGGCTGGAATCTAATCGAGGGGTTCGGGGGGTTTATATATAGAATAACAGATACCCGGGAGTGAGTTACAGGCTGGAATCTAATCGAGGGGTTCGGGGTGTTTATATATAGAATAACAGATACCCGGGAGTGAGTTACAGGCTGGAATCTAATCGAGGGGTTCGGGGTGTTTATATATAGAATAACAGATACCCGGGAGTGAGTTACAGGCTGGAATCTAATCGAGGGGTTCGGGGGGGTTTCTATATAGAATAACAGATACCCGGGAGTGAGTTACAGGCTGGAATCTAATCGAGGGGTTCGGGGGGTTTATATATAGAATAACAGATACCCGGGAGTGAGTTACAGGCTGGGATCTAATCGAGGGGTTCGGGGGGTTTATATATAGAATAACAGATACCCGGGAGTGAGTTACAGGCTGGAATCTAATCGAGGGGTTCGGGGGGTTTATATATAGAATAACAGATACCCGGGAGTGAGTTACAGGCTGGAATCTAATCGAGGGGTTCGGGGGGTTTCTATATAGAATAACAGATACCCGGGAGTGAGTTACAGGCTGGAATCTAATCGAGGGGTTCGGGGGGTTTATATATAGAATAACAGATACCCGGGAGTGAGTTACAGGCTGGAATCTAATCGAGGGGTTCGGGGGGTTTATATATAGAATAACAGATACCCGGGAGTGAGTTACAGGCTGGAATCTAATCCAGGGGTTCGGGGGGTTTATATATAGAATAACAGATACCCGGGAGTGAGTTACAGGCTGGAATCTAATCGAGGGGTTGGGGGGGGTTTATATATAGAATAACAGATACCCGGGAGTGAGTTACAGGCTGGAATCTAATCGAGGGGTTCGGGGGGTTTATATATAGAATAACAGATACCCGGGAGTGAGTTACAGGCTGGAATCTAATCCAGGGGTTCGGGGGGTTTATATATAGAATAACAGATACCCGGGAGTGAGTTACAGGCTGGAATCTAATCGAGGGGTTCGGGGGGGTTTATATATAGAATAACAAATACCCGTGAGTGAGTCACAGGCTGGAATCTAATCGAGGGGTTCGAGGGGTTTATATATAGAATAACAGATACCCGGGAGTGAGTTACAGACTGGAATCTAATCGAGGGGTTCGGGGGGTTTATATATAGAATAACAGATACCCGGGAGTGAGTTACAGGCTGGAATCTAATCGAGGGGTTCGGGGGTTTATATATAGAATAACAGATCCCCGGGAGTGAGTTACAGGCTGGAATCTAATCGAGGGGTTCGGGGGGTTTATATATAGAATAACAGATACCCGGGAGTGAGTTACAGGCTGGAATCTAATCGAGGGGTTCGGGGGGTTTATATATAGAATAACAGATACCCGGGAGTGAGTTACAGGCTGGAATCTAATCGAGGGGTTCGGGGGGTTTATATATAGAATAACAGATACCCGGGAGTGAGTTACAGGCTGGAATCTAATCGAGGGGTTCGGGGGGTTTCTAAATAGAATAACAGATACCCGGGAGTGAGTTACAGGCTGGAATCTAATCGAGGGGTTCGGGGGGTTTATATATAGAATAACAGATACCCGGGAGTGAGTTACAGGCTGGAATCTAATCGAGGGGTTCGGGGGGTTTATATATAGAATAACAGATACCCGGGAGTGAGTTACAGGCTGGAATCTAATCCAGGGGTTCGGGGGGTTTATATATAGAATAACAGATACCCGGGAGTGAGTTACAGGCTGGAATCTAATCGAGGGGTTGGGGGGGGTTTATATATAGAATAACAGATACCCGGGAGTGAGTTACAGGCTGGAATCTAATCGAGGGGTTCGGGGGGTTTATATATAGAATAACAGATACCCGGGAGTGAGTTACAGGCTGGAATCTAATCCAGGGGTTCGGGGGGTTTATATATAGAATAACAGATACCCGGGAGTGAGTTACAGGCTGGAATCTAATCGAGGGGTTCGGGGGGGTTTATATATAGAATAACAAATACCCGTGAGTGAGTCACAGGCTGGAATCTAATCGAGGGGTTCGAGGGGTTTATATATAGAATAACAGATACCCGGGAGTGAGTTACAGACTGGAATCTAATCGAGGGGTTCGGGGGGTTTATATATAGAATAACAGATACCCGGGAGTGAGTTACAGGCTGGAATCTAATCGAGGGGTTCGGGGGTTTATATATAGAATAACAGATCCCCGGGAGTGAGTTACAGGCTGGAATCCAATCGAGGGGTTCGGGGGGTTTATATATAGAAAAACAGATACCCGGGAGTGAGTTACAGATGGAATCTAATCGAGGGGTTTGGGGGGTGTTTATATATAGAATAACAGATACCCGGGAGTGAGTTACAGATGGAATCTAATCGAGGGGTTTGGGGGGAGTTTATATATAGAATAACAGATACCCGGGAGTGAGTTACAGACTGGAATCTAATCAAGGGGTTCATAGGGGTTTATCTATAGAATAACAGATACCCGGGACTGAGTTACAGGCTGGAATCTAATCGAGGGTTTCGGGGGTTTATATATAGAATAACGGATACCCGGGAGTGAGTTGCAGGCTGGAATCGAATCGAGGGGTTCAGGGGTTTATATATAGAATAACAGATACCCGGGAGTGAGTTACAGGCTGGAATCTAATCGAGGGGTTCGGGGGTTTATATATAGAATAACAGATACCCGGGAGTGAGTTACAGACTGGAATCTAATCGAGGGGTTCGGAGGGTTTATTTATATGGAATAATGGATATTCTATTGATAAATGTAACCAGAGAGCTGCGCTACACTGCACTGGGGCACCAGCGAGCTGTGGTACACTGCACTGGGGCACCAGCGAGCTGCGGTACACTGCACTGGGACACCAGCGAGCTGCGGTACACTGCACTGGGGCAACAGCGAGCTGCGGTACACTGCACTGGGGCACCAGAGAGCTGCGGTACACTGCACTGGGGCAACAGCGAGCTGCGGTACACTGCACTGGGGCAACAGCGAGCTGCGGTACACTGCACTGGGGCACCAGAGAGCTGCGGTACACTGCACTGGGGCAACAGCGAGCTGCGGTACACTGCACTGGGGCACCAGCGAGCTGTGGTACACTGCACTGGGGCACCAGCGAGCTGCGGTACACTGCACTGGGGCAACAGCGAGCTGCTCGAAACAAAGAAAATTAGGAAAATAGACTTGAGTTTCAGTGATCACAATAAAGCAGCTTCGTGCCTGCACACTGTGAGCTTGTGACAGCCTTTATCTATCACTTCCAAAGGAAACTAGCAATACACAGGCCTTCCAATTACCTCAACCACTTGGGGACATCATTAGCTGAGATGATCAGTAGTTTAGATAATGGAAGGCTGCTTTTACAATTACCATACATCAGAGGTTAACCTCGAGTTAAACTAAAAGCAGATTTGGCAGATTTGAAGTTGACTCCAGTGTTAAATGAGCAGACTACTGTCTGTGCACCCGGGTTCAAATACAACTCAAACTGATGAGACGGAAGACTCTCTGACTGTAAGAGAAGTAGTCGAGTGAGATTCAAGTATTCGCAGTTCAGTACCCGTGACTGCAGGTCCGCTATGTAAAGCTGCTCACAATTTGAAAGAAATCGGCACAGGACAGACAGAGAGAAGCCGCAACGGTCACAGGTGAAGGAAATAGAAAAAGTCACACGGGAGCCTTCATCTGAGACATCTTGTTAGGTAGTGTAGAGGGAGCTTTACCCTGTATCTAACCCGTGCTGTACCTGCCCTGGGAGTGTTTGATGGGACAGTGTAGAGGGAGCTTCACTCTGTATCTAACCCGTGCTGTACCTGCCCTGGGAGTGTTTGAAGGGACAGTGTAGAGGGAGCTTTACTCTGTATCTAACCCGTGCTGTACCTGCCCTGGGAGTGTTTGATGCGACAGTGTAGAGGGAGCTTTACTCTGTATCTAACCCGTGCTGTACCTGCCCCGGGAGTGTTTGATGGGGCAGTGTAGAGGGAGCTTTACCCTGTATCTAACCCGTGCTGAACCTGCCCTGGGAGTGTTTGATGGGACAGTGTAGAGGGAGCTTTACTCTGTATCTAACCCGTGCTGTACCTGCCCTGGGAGTGTTTGATGGGACAGTGTAGAGGGTGCTTTACTCTGTATCTAACCCGTGCTGTACCTGCCCTGGGAGTGTTTGATGGGAGAGTGTAGAGGGAGCTTTACTCTGTATCTACCCCGTGCTGTACCTGCCCTGGGAGTGTTTGATGGGACAGTGTAGAGGGAGCTTTACTCTGTATCTAACCCGTGCTGTACCTGCCCTGGGAGTGTTTGATGGGTCAGTGTAGAGGGAGCTTTACTCTGTATCTAATCCGTGCTGTACCTGCCCTGGGAGTGTTTGATGGGACAGTGTAGAGGGAGCTTTACTGTGTATCTAACCCGTGCTGTACCTGCCCTGGGAGTGTTTGATGGGACAGTGTAGAGGGAGCTTTACTCTGTATCTAATCCGTGCTGAACCTGCCGTGGGAGTGTTTGGTGGGACAATGTCGAGGGAGCTTTACTCTGTATCTAACCCGAACTGTACCTGCCCTGGGAGTGTTTAATGGGGTAGTGTAGAGGGAGCTTTACTCTGTATCTAACCCGTGCTGTACCTGCCCTGGGAGTGTTTGATGGGACAGTGTAGAGGGAGCTTTACTCTGTATCTATCCCGTGCTGTCCCTGCCCTGGGAGGGTTTGATGGGATAGTGTAGAGGGAGCTTTACTCTGTATCTAACCCGTGCTGTACCTGCCCTGGGAGTGATTGATGGGGTAGTGTAGAGGGAGCTTTACTCTGTATCTAACCCGTGCTGTACCTGCCCTGGGAGCGTTTGATGGGAGAGTGTAGAGGGATCTTTACTCTGTATCTAACCCGTGCTGTACCTGCCCTGGAAGTGTTTGATGGGACAGTGTAGAGGGAGCTTTACTCTGTGCCTAACCCGTGCTGTACCCGCACTGGGAGTGTTTGATGGGACAGTGTAGAGGGAGCTTTACTCTGTATCTAACCCGTGCTGTACCTGCCCTGGGAGTATTTGATGGGGCAGTGTAGAGGGAGCTTTACACTGTATCTAACCTGTGCTGTACCTGCCCTGGGAGTATTTGATGGGACAGTGTAGAGGGAGCTTCACTCTGTATCTAACCCGTGCTGTACCTGCCCTGGGAGTGTTTGATGGGACAGTTTAGATGGAGCTTCACTCTGTATCTAACCCGTGCTGTACCTGCCCTGGGAGTGTTTGATGGGACAGTTTAGATGGAGCTTTACTCTGTATCTAATCCGTGCTGTACCTGCCATGGGAGTGTTTGATGGGACAGTGTAGAGGGAGCTTTACTCTGTATCTAATCCGTGCTGTACCTGCCCTGGGAGTGTTTGATGGGGCAGTGTAGAGGGAGCTTTACCCTGTATCTAACCCGTGCTGAACCTGCCCTGGGAGTGTTTGATGGGACAGTGTAGAGGGAGCTTTACTCTGTATCTAACCCGTGCTGTACCTGCCCTGGGAGTGTTTGATGGGACAGTTTAGATGGAGCTTCACTCTGTATCTAACCCGTGCTGTACCTGCCCTGGGAGTGTTTGATGGGACAGTTTAGATGGAGCTTTACTCTGTATCTAATCCGTGCTGTACCTGCCATGGGAGTGTTTGATGGGACAGTGTAGAGGGAGCTTTACTCTGTATCTAATCCGTGCTGTACCTGCCCTGGGAGTGTTTGATGGGGCAGTGTAGAGGGAGCTTTACCCTGTATCTAACCCGTGCTGAACCTGCCCTGGGAGTGTTTGATGGGACAGTGTAGAGGGAGCTTTACTCTGTATCTAACCCGTGCTGTACCTGCCCTGGGAGTGTTTGATGGGACAGTGTAGAGGGTGCTTTACTCTGTATCTAACCCGTGCTGTACCTGCCCTGGGAGCGTTTGATGGGAGAGTGTAGAGGGATCTTTACTCTGTATCTAACCCGTGCTGTACCTGCCCTGGGAGTGTTTGATGGGACAGTGTAGAGGGAGCTTTACTCTGTATCTAACCCGTGCTGTACCTGCCCTGGGAGTGTTTGATGGGTCATTGTAGAGGGAGCTTTACTCTGTATCTAATCCGTGCTGTACCTGCCCTGGGAGTGTTTGATGGGACAGTGTAGAGGGAGCTTTACTGTGTATCTAACCCGTGCTGTACCTGCCCTGGGAGTGTTTGATGGGACAGTGTAGAGGGAGCTTTACTCTGTATCTAATCCGTGCTGAACCTGCCGTGGGAGTGTTTGGTGGGACAATGTCAAGGGAGCTTTACTCTGTATCTAACCCGTGCTGTACCTGCCCTGGGAGTGTTTAATGGGGTAGTGTAGAGGGAGCTTTACTCTGTATCTAACCCGTGCTGTACCTGCCCTGGGAGTGTTTGATGGGACAGTGTAGAGGGAGCTTTACTCTGTATCTATCCCGTGCTGTCCCTGCCCTGGGAGGGTTTGATGGGATAGTGTAGAGGGAGCTTTACTCTGTATCTAACCCGTGCTGTACCTGCCCTGGGAGTGATTGATGGGGTAGTGTAGAGGGAGCTTTACTATGTATCTAACCCGTGCTGTACCTGCCCTGGGAGCGTTTGATGGGAGAGTGTAGAGGGATCTTTACTCTGTATCTAACCCGTGCTGTACCTGCCCTGGAAGTGTTTGATGGGACAGTGTAGAGGGAGCTTTACTCTGTGCCTAACCCGTGCTGTACCCGCACTGGGAGTGTTTGATGGGACAGTGTAGAGGGAGCTTTACTCTGTATCTAACCCGTGCTGTACCTGCCCTGGGAGTATTTGATGGGGCAGTGTAGAGGGAGCTTTACACTGTATCTAACCTGTGCTGTACCTGCCCTGGGAGTATTTGATGGGACAGTGTAGAGGGAGCTTCACTCTGTATCTAACCCGTGCTGTACCTGCCCTGGGAGTGTTTGATGGGACAGTTTAGATGGAGCTTCACTCTGTATCTAACCCGTGCTGTACCTGCCCTGGGAGTGTTTGATGGGACAGTTTAGATGGAGCTTTACTCTGTATCTAATCCGTGCTGTACCTGCCATGGGAGTGTTTGATGGGACAGTGTAGAGGGAGCTTTACTCTGTATCTAATCCGTGCTGTACCTGCCCTGGGAGTGTTTGATGGGAAAGTGTAGAGGGAGCTTTACCCTGTATCTAACCCGTGCTGTACCTGCCCTGGGAGTGTTTGATGGGACAGTGTAGAGGGAGCTTTACTCTGTGTCTAACCCGTGCTGTACCTGCCCTGGGAGTGTTTGATCTGACAGTGTAGAGGGAGCTTTACTCTGTATCTAACCCGTGCTGTACCTGCCCTGGGAGTGTTTGATGGGACAGTTTAGAGGGAGCTTTACTCTGTATCTAACCCGTGCTGTACCTGCCCTGGGAGTGTTTGATGGGACAGTGTAGAGGGAGCTTTACTCTGTATCTAATCCGTGCTGTACCTGCCCTGGGAGTGTTTGATGGGACAGTGTAGAGGGAGCTTTACTGTGTATCTAACCCATGCTGTACCTGCCCTGGGAGTGTTTGATGGGACAGTGTAGAGGGAGCTTTACTCTGTATCTAATCCGTGCTGTACCTGCCCTGGGAGTGTTTGATGGGACAGTGTAGAGGGAGCTTTATTCTGATATCATGTGGCTGAACATCAAAATTGCATCAACCATTATTGGGTGCTGCATGAATGCTGTCAGCTCCTGTGGTCGGAGAAATGGACTGACTAACATCGCATGTGGGTTTGGTGCACTTGATAACCAACGTGCAGCATATATACAGGGCAGGACAGCTTTCAACATTGCTTGAATGCCACTAGTCAGCTGTAAGAGCAACGGGCGGGGGCGACTGCCAAAGTTCCCAACACAATGTTGTTCTCAGGGACTATATTGTTTGGTGATTCAGAAGCCGTGCAAGCCTAGTTGTAGCACTGAGATGAAGCTAGCCCGCACTGGTTTTCACCCTGAGCTGTGTTGGGAACCCTTCAAATATTGACACACTGTGAGGAGGCCCTGCAATTAATCATAGAATCATGGAATACAGCACAGGAGGAGGCCATTCGGCCCATCGTGCCTGTGCCGGCTCTTTGAAAGAGCTCTCCAATTAGTCCCACTCCCCCCTGCTCTTTCCTCATAGCCCTGCAAATTTTTCCTTTTCAAGTATTTGTCCAATTCCCGATTGAAAGTTATTATTGAATCTGCTTCCAACGTCCTTTCAGACAGAGCATTCCAGATCATGACAAAAAAATTCTCATCTTCTCCCCTCGGGTTCTTTTGCTGATCATCTTCAATCTGTGCCCTCCTGCCAGTGGAAATGGTTTCTCCCGATCTACTCCATTAAAACCCCTCAGAATGGTTCACACCCTCAAATATTCACATCACCCCCTGGGACAGCGGGAAATACCCCGCTCTCCCGGGGGGGGGGGGGGGAAATACCCCGCTCTCCCCGGGGGGGGGGGGGGGGAAATACCCCGCTCTCCCGGGGGGAAATACCCCGCTCTCCCGGGGGGGGGGGGGGGGGGGGGGGGGGGAATACCCCGCTCTCCCCGGGGGGGGGGGGGGGGGGGAATACCCTGCTCTCCCGGGGGCGGGGGGGGGGGGAAATACCCCGCTCTCCCCGGGGGGTGGGGGGGAGAAATACCCCGCTCTCCCGGGGGGGGGGGGAAATACCCCGCTCTCCCCGGGGGGGGGGGGGAAATACCCACGCTCTCCCCGGGGGGGGGGGGGAAATACCCACGCTCTCCCCAGGGGGGGGGGGGGGGGGAAATACCCACGCTCTCCCCAGGGGGGGGAAATACCCCGCTCTCCCCGGGGGGGGAAATACCCCGCTCTCCCCGGGGGGGGGAAATACCCACGCTCTCCCGGGGGGGGGGGGGGAAATACCCCCGCTCTCCCCGGGGGGGGAAATACCCCGCTCTCCCCGGGGGGGGGGGAAATACCCACGCTCTCCCGGGGGGGGGGGGGGAAATACCCCGCTCTCCCCGGGGGGGGAAATACCCCGCTCTCCCCGGGGGGGGGGGAAATACCCACGCTCTCCCGGGGGGGGGGGGGGAAATACCCCGCTCTCCCCGGGGGGGGAAATACCCCGCTCTCCCCGGGGGGGGGGGGAAATACCCACGCTCTCCCGGGGGGGGGGGGGGAAATACCCCGCTCTCCCCGGGGGGGGAAATACCCCGCTCTCCCCGGGGGGGGGGGGAAATACCCACGCTCTCCCGGGGGGGGGGGGGAAATACCCCGCTCTCCCCAGGGGGGGGAAATACCCACGCTCTCCCGGGGGGGGGGGGGGAAATACCCCGCTCTCCCCGGGGGGGGAAATACCCCGCTCTCCCCGGGGGGGGGGGAAATACCCACGCTCTCCCGGGGGGGGGGGGGGAAATACCCCGCTCTCCCCGGGGGGGGAAATACCCCGCTCTCCCCAGGGGGGGGAAATACCCACGCTCTCCCGGGGGGGGGGGGGAAATACCCCGCTCTCCCCAGGGGGGGGAAATACCCACGCTCTCCCCGGGCACTTTCGGTGGTCGTGTCTGAGAGGTATTGTACTCATGGTGTACGAGGCCCAGATATCCACGAGCGTTGATCTGATAAAGAGCCGGTATCAGCGGGGGGTGCTGCAGCACTGGGTGTCTGTCGGCACACAGTATCACTGAGCTCCCTCAATTGGCAGCACCAATGTAGACAGGTCGCAGCAGGGCACAGTGGGCTTGCTCGTATCACAAACTTCATTTACACCTGGGCGGGCAGTCAGTGTCCGTGTACCCTTGCCCTACCCCAGGAACCTGGTCAATCAGCAGGTGCACAAGCAGCACCAGGTGGTGGAGGCGCTGTAGAAATTATTTTTTTTAAACTACACTCGCCATTCTATCACCAAGCATATTTTCCATAATTCAGAAGAAATGGGGGGCATGGGGTTGGACTCAGCCCTTGGGACAGAATGAGAAACAGGTGGCTATCTTAACTGTGAACAGATGCAAGGAAAGTGGCAGAGGGGCTGCCTTGGTGACACTGGTCATGATGAATATCAACACCAATATGCAAGCGATTGCACACCCACATCCTGAGTGCAGCTAACACTGATTAATACCGGAGATCAGCAACACATCCATCAGCTGCCAGAGCACTTAATGGCAGCAGTCAGATCTGTATTTACCGCACAAATCCAACCTTCTCCTGTCTATTTCATCCATGATATTGTCTCTCAACTTTCTGCTCTTGTTCCTCCTGATCTGCAAATGTTCCGTCCCGTACACCTTTTCCCGCCCTGCGCCCTCACGGTGTCGAGATAGAGAGCCATCGCAACGTGTAGAAAGCTCAGACGCCCGCCTGCTTGTTGTCCCATTTGCCCCTCATCCCCATCCTCACTGACCTACACTGTCCCCCATCCTCACTGACCTACACTGTCCCCCATCCTCACTGACCTACACTGTCCCCATCCTCACTGACCTACACTGTCCCCATCCTCATTGACCTACACTGTCCCCCATCCTCACTGACCTACACTGTCCCCCATCCTCACTGACCTACACTGTCCCCCATCCTCACTGACCTACACTGTCCCCCATCCTCACTGACCTACACTGTCCTCCATCCTCACTGACCTACACTGTCCCCCATCCTCACTGACCTACACTGTCCCCCATCCTCACTGACCTACACTGTCCCCCATCCTCACTGACCTACACTGTCCCCCATCACAGTGAATTTAAAATCTTCACAATAACAACAACAACTTGCATTCATATAGCGCCTTTAACGTAATGCCCCAGTGTGACAGTCTTCGATATCCCACACTCTCCTCTGTGGTACCAAGAAGTTTGTTACGGCTAGACCACACCAGGCTCTGGGAAAGGAGCAGGGGGGGAGTGGGACTGATTGGGGAGCTCGTTCAAAGAGCCGGCACAGGCACAATGGGCCGAATGGCCTCCTTCTGTGCAGTATGATTCTATGAGTCTATGTGACGACAGATCTGAGATCCTAATTTTGATGACCAGCTGTTTAACTGATTTTTTTTTGTTAAACTGTTCTCTTCACAACATGCTCAATAGAGCGGATACAAAACACCACAGTTGGCGTTCTTAAAAGATTTAAAGGTGGAGGCGGGAATTAATGTATTTCTTCATAATACATACGAGTCGGCTATGCCCAGTGGCCGCACTCTCTCACCTCAGCAGGTTGTGGGCTCGAGCCACAAGTCCAGGACATGAGCCCAAAATGCAGGCCGACACTCCCGGTGCCAGTATTGAGGGAGTGCAGCACTGTCGGAGGTGCCGCCTATCGGATGAGGCCGGTTAAACCGAGGCCCCGTCTGCCCTCTCGGGTGGATGTGAAAGATCACGCGGCACTCCTGGTAGAACAGCAGAGTTCCCACTGGTTCGACCGATAATCCCTCCCTCAACCAAAACCAGATTGACTAATCGTTCATCTTGCGGTTTGTGGGATCTTGCTGTGCCTAAAATGGCTGCTGCATTTGCCTAGGCAACAACAGTTACTGCATTCCAGAGTAATTCATCGTATGGCGCGCACTTGGAGCCGTTTCTGAGAGCGATCAGGTGCGATATAAATTCACACGCTGTTCTTTAACCTTCCTTCCCTTTCCCGCTCAGCCCCTGGGAAACTCTGGCAGGCCTCCCCTCCCTCCCCAAGTGGAGAGGGAGACTCCCGCTGCGATCCTCGCCTCCTGTTGGCTAGGCTGCCGGTGATGGTCCCGCTCAGACTCCGCCAGGATCAGGAGCCCCGAAGTTATTTATAAGCATTAAACGCACTGCATATTTCACACCATTAAATAAATAATGATCAATTTTTGTCAAATGTGCTGATTCTTATTCCCCGACAGAGTGTATCAAATAATGGAGGCTCGCTGTAAATCGGATTTTTTTTTTTTTCTTTCCTGAGTTTCGACCAATTTTGTTTCAGCCAACTCTGATTCAGGTCATTTTCTCAATTCAATAAATCTCCTCTCCAGGATGGTTGTAAAACTTAATTACTTTTCAAAAAAAATCAAAACTGGTAATTTTCATATCCTTTTCTAATTTACCATTGACTCACTTTCTTTCCTCACTGGGTCTGGTCTGGGACCCACCGTGGGAGCAAGATCAGAGCCTCACAGCAACAACTGGCATTTATATAGCGCCATTAATGTCGTAAAACGGCCCAAGGTGCTGCACAGGGGCGATTATCAGAAAAAATTTGACGCCGAGCCACATTAGGACAGGGGCTGGGTCAAAGAGGGCGGTTTTAAGGAGGGTCTTAAAGGAGGAGAGAGAGGCGGAGAGGTTTAGGGAGGGAATTCCAGAGCTCAGGGCCCAGGCAGCTGAAGGCACGGCCGCCAATGGTGGAGTGATGGAAATCGGGGATGCTCAAGAGGCCAGAATTGGAGGAGTGCAGAGATCTCGGAGGATTGTGGGGCTGGAGGAGGTTACAGAGAGAGGGAGGGGCGAGGCCATGGAGGGATTTGAAAACAAGGATGAGAATTTTTAAATTGAGGTGAGTGAGCACAGGTGGTGATGGGGGAACGGGACTCAGTGCGAGTTAGGATGCGGGCAGTAGAGTTTTGGATGAGATGAAGTTTGTGGAAGGTGGGAGGCCGGCCAGGAGAGTGTTGGATTAGTCGACAGACGGGGTCTGTGCTGGGTGAGCTGCCCACCGCTGGAGCGGGCAGTAGTGGCGGTGGGTTATCAACCCTTTAGGATTGTCCTGGAGTCTCCAGGAATTGAAGTTTAATCTCCAGGTGTCAGCCGTGGCTCAGTGGGCAGCACTCTCGCCTCTGCGTCTGAAGATTGTGGGTTCAATCCCCACTCCAGAGACTTGAGCACAAAAATCTAGGCTGACACTCCAGTGCAGTGCTGAGGGAGTGCTGCACTGTCGAAGGTGCCGCCTTTCGGATGAGAGGTTAAACCAAGTCTGCCCTCTCAGGTGAACGTAAAAGATCCTATGGCGCTATTTCGGAGAAGAGCAGGGGAGTTACCCCCAGTTACCCTGGGGCCAATATTAATCCCTCAATCAACATCACTAAAACAGATTATCTGGCCATTATCACATTGCTGTTTGTGGGAGCTTGCTGTGTGCAAATTGGCTGCCACGTTTCCTACATTACAACAGTGACCACACTTCAAAAGTACTTCATTGGCTGTAAAGCGCTTTGGGACGTCAGGTGGTCATGAAAGGCGCTATAGAAATGCAAGTCTTTCTCCAGGACACTGCTGGGGAGAAAAATCACTGGGGGCATAAAAAAAATTTGTATTTTCAAAAAAATTGTTTGAACTCTTATTAGTTATAAAAATATCGGCGATGGGGAAAAGTTGTTTGACCGACAATCAAGAATGATCCAATCAGGTGAAGAAGAGTTTGTTTGCTTTCCGATTGGCCGTGGGATGGTGGGGCGCCGTGAGGTTGGGTGTGTTGAGCGACCAATGATGGGAGACTGGGGGCGGGGCGGCTGGATGCAGGAATATGTCCAACCCGGGTACACAAACCGACAGGCAACAAGCCCCAAACACCATGGGTTTCAGAGGGCGAAAACCAACCAGAACTCCGGCACCTGACCACAACCCAATCACAGCTGCGGGAAAGCATGCAGACATTGAGTGAGCACAGGATCGGCTAGAATACCCTCCGTGGTCGATTAGCCTGCTGCCACGCATTGTACAAAAACACACACACAGAAAGGCCACTTCGGTGATGTACAGTGGAAGGTGTACTTGGTAAGGGTGTGCTTACTAAGGCAACGATTAGAGTAAAGCTCCCTCTACACTGTCCCATCAAACACTCCCAGGGCAGGTACAGCACGGGTTAGATACAGAGTAAAGCTCCCTCTACACTGTCCCATCAAACACTCCCAGGGGAGGTACAGCACGGGTTAGATACAGAGTAAAGCTCCCTCTACACTGTCCCATCAAACACTCCCAGGGCAGGTACAGCACAGGTTAGATACAGAGTAAAGCTCCCTCTACACTGTCCCATCAAACACTCCCAGGGCAGGTACAGCACGGGTTAGATACAGAGTGTGGTAACACAATACAGCTTCCTGTGACTCGAACTTTATTGCATCACTTCCTGTGATTAGTCCAGGATAAATACTGGACTGATCAGTTGGATCCTGGAGAGGCATAGAGTAAGACCTCTTTTGTATGTAGCACCTTTTTAGTTGATTAAAGCTTACTTTAAGTTCACCACGCGTAAGGCTCATTCTTACGACAATTTAATCAACTTTGGAAAACTTCGCACTCAAACTTTTTGGACGAACTCGGAACTAAGGATCCAGGGAATCACCCATCATGGAAAACATCCTTAAACCATCGCGTCTTGACTTGGACCCAAACACCCCAGCAGCCGGTAAGGTGTGGAAACACTGGTATCGCACGTTTGACAATTTTCTGGAATATTGTAAGGCTGATGATGACTCAAAGTTGCGGATACTCATCAACTGTGTCACCCCGAATGTATTTCAGTATGTGGAGGAATGGGACAGTTACGAGGAGGCAATTCGGAAGCTTAAGAGACTATATACTAAGACACCGAATGAGGTCTATGCCAGACATCTACTTGCTACAGCCCAACAAGGGCCGGAGGAATCCATTGATAAATTCCTCCAAGAGCTTCGCAGACTTAGTATGGACTGTAACTTTCGGGCGGCCTCAGCTGAGCTGTACCGTGAAGAAATGATCCGTGATGCTTTCATCTGCGGGCTTGCCTCCCCATTTATACGCCAGCGTCTACTGGAAAGTAAGACACTTGAGCTTCAGAGAGCTTATGACATGGCTTGCTCTCTAGATCTGGCAAAAAGAAATGCAGACCTTTATACAGTGCCCAGACCTCGGTCTACTGCCTTAACTACAGTCAGGCAATTTAAGAGGCCACAGGTGAACTCTATTAGGGAGGTCTTTATCCCTGACGATCAATCTGATGACTTCACTGATGAAGAGGATGATGACCCCACTGTGGCAGCCTCTTGGCAATGTAAGAAATGCTTCTTTTGTGGTGATGAGTTCCACCCTCGGAAATTCTGCCCTGCTCGCAATGCGTTTTGCAGTCATTGCAACAAAAAGGGTCATTTTGCAAAGGTTTGCCTATCAAGAGCCTCTACGAGGGCTTATCAAGCTAAGTCCTACTGAACTGCCCCGGTAAGGGCCTATCAAGATGTTCCGGCTAAAATCTATCGGGCTTCCTCTCGAAGAAACACACCTAGAGTTTCAGCCACTCTTTGTGCAACGACACCAATTACAGCTGCTTGTCCTCAGAACCTATTCCATGCAGCTACAAAAGCATCAATTAATGGACATACTTTAGATGCCTTAATTGACTCAGGTAGCACTGATAGTTTCATTAGGGAACAGATTGTTGCAGAGTTAAAGCTACATGTTTTCCCATCGGACCAGGCAGTTGCGATGGCTCAGTCATCACTTAATACCAGAATTTCTGGCTTTTGTATGGTTGAAATAACACAATACAGCTTCCTGTGACTCGAACTTCATCCCGGCTCCTAATCTTTTGGGGGGGGAGAATGTGGTAACACAATACAGCTTCCTGTGACTCGAACTTTATTGCATCACTTCCTGTGATTAGTCCAGGATAAATACTGGACTGATCAGTTGGATCCTGGAGAGGCATAGAGTAAGACCTCTTTTGTATGTAGCACCTTTTTAGTTGATTAAAGCTTACTTTAAGTTCACCACGCGTAAGGCTCATTCTTACGACACAGAGTAAAGCTCCCTCTACACTGTCCCATCAAACACTCCCAGGGCAGGTACAGCACGGGTTAGATACAGAGTAAAGCTCCCTCTACACTGTCCCATCAAACACGCCCAGGGCAGGTACAGCACGGGTTAGATACAGAGTAAAGCGCCCTCTTTTTTGAATGGTGAGAGACTGGGAAATGTTTGTATTCAGAGGGACCTGGGTGTCCTTGTACATGAATCACAGAAAGTTAACATGCAGGTACAGCAAACAATTAAGAAAGCAAATGGTATGTTAGCTTTTGTTACAAAGGTATTAGAGTATAAGAGTAAGTCTTACTACAATTATATAGGGCATTGGTGAGGTCACAGCTGGAGTACTGTGTACAGTTCTGGTCTCTTTACCTCAGGAAGGATATACTTGCTTTTAGAGGGAGTGCAACAAAGGTTCACCAGACTGGTTCCTGGGATGGGGGGGATTGTCCCATGAGGAGAGACTGAGTAGACTAGGCCTATATTCCCTAGAGTTTAGAAGAATGAGAGGTGAATAAATTGAAACATTTAAAATTCTTAAGTGGCTTGACAGGGTTGATGCTGAGAAAATGTTTCCCCTGGCTGGAGAGTCCAGAACCAGGGGTCACAGTCTCAGAATAAGGGGTCGGCCATTTAAGACTGAGATGAGGAGAAATTTCTTCACTCAGAGGGTGGTGAATCTTTGGAGATCTCTACCCCAGAGGGCTGTGGAGGCTCAGTCATTGAGTATATTCAAGACCGAGATCGGTAAATATTTGAGAACGAAGGGAATCAAGGGATATGGGGATAGTGCAGGAAAGTGGAGTTGAGGTCGAAGATCAGCCATGATCTTATTGAATGGCGGAGCAGGCTCGAGGGGCCGAATGGCCGACTCCTGCTCCTAATTCTTATGTTCTTACACTGTCTGTAGGTCCCAGCAGCGATTTATTGATATATACGCTCCCGGAGAGGAAGGCACCACACTGTGCTCGTAAAATCAGAATAAAGAGCCCTGAGATATCAGCACCGGAGTTGGCCTGAGAGAGGCAGTGCTGCCCTCCTGTGGTCTGAAGGAGAGGTGAGGAAGTTGCAAAGGTGAAAAGATGTCAGTTCGATCACTGAAACGAGATCCTTCTTAAGCGCAGGACTGTTCCTCACTGCAGACTCAAACACTCAGTACGTACTGCTTCCAGGGGAGCGAAATACAATGTTAGCTTAATCCCACCTTTACAAATTATACGGTTTGCTGCTTCTGGTAGGTGATTATATAGGTCGTTAATCGGTAACTAATGAGGCACAGGAGTGAAAGTTCATTCGAGACCACCAGCGGCGTGATACCGCTGCAAGAAAAAAAGTTGAAATCAACTTGATCAAAATCACCGTGAATTCTCCTTTGCAGAGCATGACCTGCTGGAATTCAATGGGGAACAAACGTAAACATGGAAATAACCGTGGCCCGGATTCTGCGGTCAGCGGCCAATCAACGGTTCACTACACTTACCCACACAAGTGGGCTTTTACCCTGCGACGTGTGGTAATTAGAGAGCCATTTCGGTGCAGAGCCCTCTACAGGGGATCTGGGACCTGTGCGAACAGGACAAGCAACAGTGTGTCTCCTCAACCAATCAGATTGAAGAATCCTTACTGAGACATGCAGAGTCTAAACCAGGAAGTGTAAGATAGAATGGTACACTCAATGCCAAATCATGTACAGAAAGCAAAATAAAGAGAGGAAAAGAAGGATGGGATTAAGAGAGGGATAAAAGAGACAGAAAAAGTAAAAAAATAGGTTTATTTAAATTTTTAAAAAATCTCCAACAATAATTAAAATCTGGAGGAATGAGCCTCCACACTTGTAAAAGTAAATTTTCAAGGTCAGAGTGGTTGTTTGGCAGTAATTAAGACTTATCACGCCGTTAAAAATTCACTTACACTTGAATGGATGAGCCCTAACTTTTTCTGACATGTTTAGTGGGTATCTATCACATAAGTACGGCCATGTGCTTGAATGCTGAGTCTCTCGGTGAGCTGCTGTTACAGCGAAGCTTCTGGAGGAGCAAGGCAACTCGGACAGCAACTTCCTGATTTCCGTGTTTAACTGTGCACGTGCAGATGCCGGAAGTTGCCATCTGATTTACTCCTTAATAACGGTGAGCGCTGATAGCCTCATCATTATTCCTACCGCAAAATCCGGGCCAATCTATTCTTTTACTTAACTGTGTCAGCTCCTGTACATGTACTGTACACAGCGGGTAAAAGGGAACGATTCACTCCCCTCTGGGACTGTACGGCCCGTGTGTGTCTCAGTGTCGGCTCCTGTACATGTACAGCACACAGCGGGTAAAAGGGAACGATTCACTCCCTGTCTGGTACTGTACGGCCCCTGTGTGTCTCAGTGTCAGCTCCTGTACAGGTACAGTAGACACAGCGGGTAAAAGGGGACGATTCATTCCCGCCCGGTACTGTACGGCCCGTGTGTATCTCAGTACCAATTCTGGAGCTATACATTAGAGTGTCATAGAATTTTACAGCAGAGAAGGAGGCCATTCGGCCCATCGTGCCTGTACTGGATCTCTGAAAAAGCTATTCACTCAGTCCCATTTCCCTGCCCTTACCCAATATCGTTTAAAATGTTTATTTTACAAATATTTCTCCACTTTGCTTCTAAAATTACTTCTAGATTCTGCTTCCCGCACAGTTTCTGGCCGGGTATTCCACGTCCTAACACCCCTTACCATAAAGAGTGTCTGCCAACGCTCCCTTTGTTCTTTTGCAGATGACTTTAAATTGATGCCCTCGAGTGACCATCTCACCGAGCAGTGGAAATAATTGTTCCCAATTTACCTTAGTGATGCCCCTCATCATTCTGAACGCTTCCCTCAGATCTCCTCTTAACCTTCCTTGTTAAAGATAAAGAGCCCCAGTTCCCCTGCTCTTTCCTTACACCATCCCTGTTTACTCAGTCAATCTTCTCTACCCTCTCCACGGCCTTGACATCCTCCTTAAAATGAGGTGCCCAAAACTCCACACATTGACACGGAATTATCCAGCACAGAAACAGGCCATTCAGCCCGACTGATTTATGGCAGGGTTTGTGCTCCACACAAGCCTCACTGATGCCTTCCAGTGATTTACAAAGGTTCAGCATCACCTCTTTGCTTTTGTACTCCAACTTATAAAACTTGGGATCCTATAAGCTTTTTTTTTACAGCTTTCCCATGAGTGTAGAAGATTAAGGGCTGACCTAACTGAGGCGTTTAGAATAATAAAAGCATTTGATAGGGTGGATCGAGAGAAACTATTTCCTCTGGTGGGGGGAGTCCAGAGCAAGGGGGTATAACCTTAAAATTAGAGCCAGGCCGTTCAGGGGTGATGTCAGGAAGCACTTCTTCACACAAAGGGTAGTGGAAATCTGAAACTCAGTCCCACAAAAAGCTGTTGAGGCTGGGGGTCAATCGAATATTTCAAAACTGAGATTGATAGATTTTTGCTGGGTAAGGATATTAAAGTTTATGGAACCAAGGCAGGTAGATGGAGTTGAGGTGCAGATCAGCCCTGATCTCATTGAATGGCGGAGCGGGCTTGAGGGGCTGAATGGCCTCCTCCTGTTCCTATGGTGATCAACTTGTCCTCTCACTTTTAAAGATGTGTGTATCTGACCCACCCAGCGCCGTGCACAGCAAGTAACAGTGAATAACTCGCTCCAGCTCGGTACAGCACGGCTCGTGTGTGCCTCGGGATCAGCTCCTGGACCTGTGGAGCAGGTTTTGAAGAGCAGGATGAGATTTTTTATTCGTTCATGGGGTGTGAGCGTCGCTGCACTGTCTGAAGAAAGAGCAGTGATCACCTGTCCCGGGTGTCAGATGAGGAGAGCGGTGGGGAGTTCAGAACCCGGCTTACCTGCGCTGATATTAATTAGAGAAAAACTGTTGTGTAAATTGGAGCCAGGTGCAGGAGAAGCAATGTCCTCGCACTGATACCACAAGTCATCATTAAAACAGGGACAGAGTTCAGAGCCGCGCACCACCCGCCTCTACCAAATGCTGGGTAATTAGGTGTTAAATTGTCAGTGTGTAATTAATATTTGACTGTCAGGGTTTTTAAATAAACAATGAGTTGTGGTGCCAATTTCATTTAAACTTCACAGCTATAACTGTGAGAATGAAACCAGACTGTGGCTTAAAGCACTCATCGTCGATCAGACAGCCCCGGGATGGAAATCCAATCTGTGCCCAGATAGCTGACCTCAGTGGGGGAGTGATAGCAGAGCTGGAGCCGGACTCAGTGTCCCGGGATTGGGAGACTCCGCAACCGGACTCAGTGTCCCGGGATTGGGAGACTCCGGAACCGGACTCAGTGTCCCGGGATTGGGAGACTCCGGAACCAGACTCAGTGTCCCAGGATTGGGAGACTCCGGAACCAGACTCAGTGTCCCGGGATTAGGAGACTCCGGAACCGGAATCAGTGTCCCGGGATTGGGCGACTCCGTAACCAGACTCAGTGTCCCAGGATTGGGAGACTCCGGAACCAGACTCAGTGTCCCAGGATTGGGAGACTCCGGAACCAGACTCAGTGTCCGGGGATTGGGAGACTCCGGAACCGGACTCAGTGTCCCAGGATTGGGAGACTCCGGAATCGGACTCGGTGTCTGGGGATTAGGAGACTCCGGAACCGGACTCAGTGTCCCGGGATTGGGAGATTCTGGAACCGGACTCAGTGTCCCGGGATTGGGAGACTCCGGAACCGGACTCAGTGTCCCAGGATTGGGAGACTCCGGAACCGGACTCAGTGTCCCGGGATTGGGAGATTCCGGAACCGGACTCAGTGATATGTCCTGCTCCTGGTATCACATGAGTGATTTTAATCTCCATTTTGATTGGACAAATCAAATTGGCCATGGTAGCCTTGAGGAGGAGTTCATAGAGTGCATCCGGGATGGTTTCCTAGAACAGTATGTAATGGAACCAACCAGGGAGCAGGCTATCTTGGATCTGATACTGTGTAATGAGACAGAATTCATAAATTATCTCATAGTAAAGGATCCTCTAGGAAAGAGTGATCATAACATGGTTGAATTTCAAATTCAGTTGGAGGGTGAGAAAGTTGTATCTCAAACCAGTGTCCTGATCTTAAACAAAGGCAATTATAATGGCATGAGGGCAGCACTGGCTAAAGTGGACTGGAAAAATAAATTAAAGGGTAAGAAAGTTGAAATGCAGTGGCGGACATTTAAGGAGATATTTCATAACTCTCAACAAAAATATATTCCAGTGAGAAAGAAAGATTTTAAGAGAAGGGAGCACCATCCGTGGCTAACTAAGGAAGTAAAGGATGGTATCAAATTGAAAACGAAGGCATACAATGTTGCCAAGATTGGTGGGAGACCAGAGAATTGGGAAATTTTTAAAAACCAGCAAAGGATGACTAAAAAAATAAGAGAGAAAAAATGAATTGAGAGTAAACTGGCAAGAAATATTAAAACAGAAAGTAAGAGCTTCTACAGGTATATAAAAAGGAAGAGAGTAGCTAAAGTAAACGTTGGTCCCTTAGAGGATAAGACTCGGGAATTAATAATGGGGAACGGGGAAATGGCAGAGACTCTGAACAAATATTTTGTATCTGTCTTCACAGTAGAAGACACTAACAACATCCCAATAATGGATAATCAAGGAGCCACAGGGAGGGGGGAACTAAAGACAATAACTATCACCAAGGAAAAAGTACTTGGTAAAATAATGGGACTAAAAGACAACAAGTCCCCTGGACCAGATGGCCTGCATCCCTGGGTCTTAAAAGAAGTGGCTGCAGAGATAGTGGATGCATTGGTTGCAATATACCAAAATTCCCTGGACTCTGGAGAGGTCCCAGCGGATTGGAAAACCGCAAATGTAACACCCCTATTTAAGAAAGAAGGGAGACAGAAAGCAGGAAACTATAGACGAGTCAGCCTAACATCTGTCGTTGGGAAAATGCTGGAGTCCTTCATTAAGGAAGCAGTAGCAGGGCATTTGGAAAATCATAATGCAGTCAAGCAGAGTCAGCATGGTTTTATGAAAGGGAAATTATGTTTAACAAATTTGCTGGAGTTCTTTGAGGATGTAACGAGCAGGGTGGATAAGGGTGAGCCTCTGGATGTGGTGTATTTGGATTTCCAGAAGGCATTCGATAAGGTGCCACATAAAAGGTTACTGCATAAGATAAGAGCTCACGGAGTTGGGGGTAATATATTAGCATGGATAGAGAATTGGCTAACTACCAGAAAGCAGAGAGTCGGGATAAATGGGTCATTTTCTGGTTGGCAAACGGTAACTAGTGGGGTGCCACAAGGATCAGTGCTGGGGCCTCAACTATTTACAATCTATATTAATGACTTGGATGAAGGGACTGAGTATAATGTAGCCACGTTTGCAGATGACACAAAGATGGGTGGGAAAGCAAGTTGTGCAGAGGACTCAAAGAATCTGCAAAGGGATATAGACAGGCTAGCTGAGTGGGCAAACATTTGGCAGATGGAGTATAATGTGGGAAAGTGTGAGGTTATCCATTTTGGCAGGAAAAATAAAAAAGCAAATTATTATTTAAATGGAGAGAGATTACAAAATGCTACAGTTCAGAGGGACCTGGGGGTCCTTGTACATGAAACACAAAAAGTTAGCATGCAGGTATAGCAAGTAATCAAAAAGGCAAATAGAATGTTGGCCTTTATTTCAAGGGGGTTGGAGTATAAAAGCAGGGAAGTCCTGCTACAACTGTACAGGGTATTGGTGAGACCACACCTGGAGTACTGCGTACAGTTTTGGTCTCCTTATTTGAGGAAGGATATACTTGCATTGGAGGCAGTTCAGAGACGATTCACGCGGTTAATTCCAGAGATGAGGGGGTTGACTTATGAAGAAAGGTTGAGCAGGCTGGGCCTATACTCATTGGAATTTAGGAGAATGAGAGGTGATCTTATTGAAACATATAAGATGCTGAGGGGGCTCGACAAGGTAAATGCAGAGAGAATGTTTCCCCTCGTGGGGAAATCTAGAACTCAGGGGCACAGTTTCAGAATAAAGGGTCGCCCTTTTAGAATTGAGATGAGGAGGAATTTCTTCTCTCAGAGGGTCGTAAATCTGTGGAATTCTCTGCCCCAGAGACCCGTGGAGGCTGGGTCATTAAATACATTTAAGGTGGAGAGAGACCGATTTTTGCAAGATAAGGGAGTGAAGGGTTATGGGGAGCGGGCGGGGAGGTGGCTTTGAGCCCAAGATCAGCCATGATCTTATTGAATGGCGGAGCAGGCTCGAGGGGCCAAGTGGCCTATTCCTGCTCCTATTTCTTATGTTCTTATGTTCCTGATCACTATCCAGTGATTCCTGTTGGAAAGTGAGTGAGTGTTGTAGATTAGTTGAATAATCTTACCATTGAAATCCCTTATAGATGGGGATCCTCGACACCGGGTGCAGGGGAGCCTCGAGACCGGGTACGGGGGGAAGCCTCGACACCGGGTACAGGGGGAGCCGCGACACCGGGTACGGGGGAGCCTCGACACCGGGGGAGCCTCGAGACCAGGTACGGGGGAGCCTCAAGACCGGGTACGAGCCTCGACACCGGGTACGGGGGGGGGAGCCTCGACACCGGGTACGGGGGGGAGCCTCGACACCGGGTACGGGGGGGAGCCTCGACACCGGGTACGGGGGGGAGCCTCGACACCGGGTACGGGGGGGAGCCTCGACACCGGGTACGGGGGGGAGCCTCGACACCGGGGACGGGGGGAGCCTCGACACCGGGTACGGGGGGAGCCTCGACACCGGGTACGGGGGGAGCCTCGACACCGGGTACGGGGGGAGCCTCGACACCGGGTACGGGGGGAGCCTCGACACCGGGTACGGGGGGAGCCTCGACACCGGGTACGGGGGGAGCCTCGACACCGGGTACGGGGGGGAGCCTCGACACCGGGTACGGGGGGGGATCCTCGACACCGGGGGAGCCTCGAGACCGGGTACGGGGGGGGATCCTCGACACCGGGGGAGCCTCGAGACCGGGTACGGGGGGAGCCTCGACACCGGGTACGGGGGGAGCCTCGACACCGGGTACGGGGGAGCCTCGACACCGGGGGAGCCTCGAGACCAGGTACGGGGGAGCCTCAAGACCGGGTACGAGCCTCGACACCGGGTACGGGGAGAGCCTCGACACCGGGTACCGGGGGAGTCTCGACACTGGGTACCGGGGGAGTCTCGACACCGGGTACCGGGGGAGCCTCGACACCGGGTACGGGGGGAGTCTCGACACCGGGTACGGGGGGAGCCTCGACACCGGGTACGGGGGGAGCCTCGACACCGGGTACAGGGGGAGTCTCGACACCGGGTACAGGGGGAGCCTCGACACCAGGGCCCCTTTTAAAAATAATTGTATAAGATATCACAATGATGGTAAAAGCAAATTGGACATTAGTGTCTATCTCCCCCAGAAGCCCATTATATTCACAGCGCAGGATGGGTTTAACACGCTACACTAATTAGATTTCGCACACATTGGATAGTTAAAGAAAAACTTATTAAAAAAAAACTATATCCCGCAGATTGTTTAAGCGGCTGTCTGCCTGTTGAACCCTCCTGTTCCCGGCTAGTCGTGACGTACTCTAGTTGTGTGACTCTCGTACTAGTCCTGGTGAGAGCACCATGCCTCACAAGAATATAGTTAATCGATTGTGGTCTGAGTTGTCAGCTTAAATGTAGAACACAGTAAAAGCGATTGATTGCAATCATTTCCCTATTTACTGATGTTATAAATCCGCACTGACAATGCAAACCCTGTGCCACGTTAGCCCGAGTATCACTCTGGAGGGAAGCAAACACGATTCAGGATCATTTTCACCACAGCTCACCAGGCTTGTGGGCCTCGTGTCGATTGCGCTTCCCAGCTCCCAGCCGCCTCCTAGAATAGAACTGACCTTTGTGATGTGCTACTGAAACATAAGATTCTGAGGGAGGGATTGACAGGGTAGATGCTGAGAGGTTGTTTCCCCTGGCTGGAGAGTCTAGAACCAGGGGTCACAGTCTCTGGATAAAGGGTCAGCCATTTAGGACTGAGATGAGATGAGAAATTTCTTCACTCAGAGGGTTGTTAATCTTTGGAATTCTCTACCCCAGAGGGCTGTGGACGCTCAGTCTTTGAGTATATTCAAGACAGAGATCGATAGATTTTTGGACTCCAGAGGAATCAAGAGATATGGGGATCGGGCAGGAAAGTGGAGTTGAGGTTGAAGATCAGCCATGATCTTATTGAATGGCGGAGCAGGCTCGAGGGGCCGAATGGCCGACTCCTGCTCCTAATTCTTGTGTTCTTATTAATATAAACCCGATATTACCTAGTGGTGGGAGTTGCAAGAAACGGGGAACTGGGCTAAAACACAGGCGCAGCAGGTAAACACCATTTAGCCACAAAGCTGCCTTCTTCGCATATCCTGAACCCCACCAACCCACCTTCTCACCATATCCCACAACCCAAATAACTCTGTACTACCATTAGGCTATACGGGTTCCCTCCAGTACCTAGCCCAAGTGACAATGCTCCGTGTGCATTGGCAGGAGATTTGACTAAGGGGGCATCACATGTGAGACTGAGGGAAAAAATATCCAGGTGAGAGGATGCTGACACAGCCCATGGCAGACGAATCCCAAGCACCAATTAAAGAGCCGCTCACCTGCTGCAGCCAGGATACGGTGACTGTAACAGGATAAGACGAGACAAAGCAAAGAAGAGGAAAAAAATCTTACAATATGCAAGCTGTTGTGGTTAAATGCATCCAATGTGGTACCAAGCAATAGAAGGAAAAGACTTGTGTTTCTACAGCGCCTTTCACCACCTCAGGACGTCCCAAAGCGCTTTACAGCCAATGAAGTACTTTTGAAGTATAGTCACTGTTGTAATGTAGGAAACACAGCAAGCTCCCATAAACAACAATGTGATAATAACAGGATAATCTGTTTTAGTGATGTTTATTGAGGAATAAATATTAGCCCATGAAATAGTGCTATGGGATCTTTTACGTCCACCTGAGAGAGCAGACGGGGGCCTCGGTTTAACGTCTCATCCGAAAGACGGCACCTCTGACAGTGCAGCACTCCCTCGGCACTGCACTGGGAGTGTCAGCCTGGATTTTTGTGCTCAAGTCCCTGGAGTGGGACTTGAACCCACGACCTTCTGACTCAGAGGCTGATTTAACTCCATCTACCTGCCTTGGTTCCATAACCGTTAATACCCTTGCCCAACAAAAATCTGTCAATCTCAGTTTTGAAATTTTCAATTGACCCCCAGCCTCAACAGCTTTTTGGGGGGGAGGGAGTTCCAGATTTCACTACCCTTTGTGTGAAGTGCTTCCTGACATCACCCCTGCACGGCCTGGCTCTAATTTTAAGATTCCGCCCCCTTGTTCTGGACTCCCCCCACCAGAGGAAATAGTTTCTCTCGATCCATCCTGTCAAATGCTTTTATCGTTTTAACCACCTCAGTTCGATCGCCCCTTAATCTTCTACACTCATGGGAAAGCTGTAAAAAAAAAGTTTATAGGATCCCAAGTTTTACAAATTGGAGTACAGAGTTGTGTGTAAGGTTGCTGTGTGTTTGGGGAAGGGAAGGAGAGGGGGGGATTAATCGGGACAATCCATTGATGATTTGGCTGACCTTATTATAAGGTTGTGCCCCCCTTCAGAGGGTGCTGGTTACCCCTGGAAGCCGGACCCCCGCCCGGGCTGCTGCCTTGAAGAGAGGAAGAATGAAAAGCAAAGGAAGAGTTACAAAAAAAAATTCTCAATGAATGCCGAGGATTCTCAATGGATTACAACCTCCATTAATCAATATGGAAAGTTTATTTTTCCGTCGCTCTCTCTCTCTGCTTCTGTCAGAGTAATCTGTCTTAGTTTGCTCATTGCTGACACATCTCCAAACGGACGCAAGATGGTTAGAATATGGCAGCTGTTTCCTCACAGGATGGGTCCGATCCTCACTGCCCAGCGGTGACAGCTTAAACAACTTCGGCTCAGTCACTTAACTTGCTGTGGGCACCCCCTGGGGGCTGTGTGAGGGGGGATGGGGGGAGGGAAGGATTCTTGACTCCTCGCTCCTGTAATGTTCCCCCTCACCGCAGATGGCCTCTCCCATCAATGTTGTGGGGTTCACGTCTGAAGCAGATATTTGAGGTGTTGTGCGCGGAATTAAAAGGGGAGAGAGTTTAATGGGGTGGGTGGGTGTGTCGGGGGGGGGGGGGGGGGTGGGGGAATATTCTGAACTTCCTTGCTTCTCCCGGGCCTCTCTCATGTCTTCGGACCGCAGGGTTCCAGCCACACAACAGGCTCAATGGGATGGCGTCCAGCATTAAAGCGGAGCTGGCCTCACACTGTCTAAAGCACTTCAGAGGCAGTGTGCTCTCCTACTTGATTCATCACTGTCCATTTCTGTGGGCTGACAAGTGTGCTGCAACAAAGAGACTGCAGTGGACACACTCTGACCCCTGGTCAATTGCTCCGGACACAAAGTCCCCCCTCTCAATAATACCTCCATTAGCACTACATCCAGCCCGTGTGCCATTGTCCTGCTCAAACAGTGGGATACGGACATCAAACTGAAGGGGAATGGCCATTCAGGACATCTTTTCACCAGCGCTGTGAAAGTGAAAGGGATTTATTTACTTTAGCAGCTGCTTGTTTTGGGTGTGTGTGTGTGTGTGTGCGCTGAACCTGTTTATATACACAAACTACAGGCTGGAATCTAATCGAGGGGTTCGGGGGGGTTTATATATAGAATAACAGATACCCGGGAGTGTGTTACAGGCTGGAATCTAATCGAGGGGTTCGGGGGGTTTATATATAGAATAACAGATACCCGGGAGTGAGTTACAGGCTGGAATCTAATCGAGGGGTTCGGGGGGTTTATATATAGAATAACAGATACCCGGGAGTGAGTTACAGGCTGGAATCTAATCGAGGGGTTCGGGGGGTTTATATATAGAATAACAGATACCCGGGAGTGAGTTACAGGCTGGAATCTAATCGAGGGGTTCGGGGGGTTTATATATAGAATAACGGATACCCGGGAGTGAGTTACAGGCTGGAATCTAATCGAGGGGTTCGGGGGGTTTATATATAGAATAACAGATACCCGGGAGTGAGTTACAGGCTGGAATCTAATCGAGGGGTTTGAATGGTGACTGCGCTGGATGTGTCTGTATTGTGCACAGGTACTTTGATTGTGTAATTTCTATTATTCTAATAACGACTGGCGCCCACAGTGCTCGGTGAATCCACACACACAAGAGGAGCGAGTGTCACACCATCACAGTTGCTTGTTTTGTCGATTTACGCTCCTCTCCTCCTGAACTCGCTGGCCTACACTTTCTCCCACCCTTTCCCCATCCCTCGCTCACGTGACTGCTCCTCCTGTCTGAGTCGCGACCTTGGCTGTCACCGTGCTATTTGACCTTGGGGTTCACCACAACCGAACCAGACCTTTTTCTTGACCGGACATTCACGCACTTTGACTTCTCAGCTCGGATCACAGGGAATTGGTCAGGTCCCCAGGCCGACATTTCCCCCTCCCAATCCTAGGGGACGTTGAGGCTAATTGTGGTCTCCTTGCTGCCCCCCAGGATCATCCACCCCAGATCAATCCCGGCATCTTGCTGTTCTGTAAGGATTGCCTCCAGACTGCGCCAGCCAGCTGAGCCACTGGGAGAGCGATTGGCAACTTTCTGCCCGGCTTTGCTTTGTTTTCTAATTAATTCCCAACAGTGACCACACATCAAAAGTACTTCATTGGCTGTAAAGCGCTTTGGGACGTCCTGAGGTCGGGAAAGGTGTTGTATTGGTATACCTTTAAACAAAAACAAGGTCCTTAAAACCTACCTCTTTGACCAAGCTTTTGGTCACCTGTCCTAATTTCTCCTTATGTGACTCGGTGTCAATTTTTGTTTGATAATCGCTCCGGTGAAGCACCTTGGGATGTTTCACTACGTTAAAGACGCTATAGAAATACAAGTTGTTGTTGTAGCTTTAAAGGGCCAGTGTTGTGGTTTTAATGGGCTCCAGTTCAGCGCTCTCTCTGTAGGTGAGATCTGTCACCGAGGAGACCCGGATACAATAGCTTCTCCATTACATGGAGAAAACTGACAGGTGTTTGTACCCAGAGAGTGGAGAGAATGTGGAACTCGCTACCACAGGGAGTGGGTGAGGCGAATAGCACAGATACATTTCAGGGGCAGCTAGATAAACACACGAGGGAGAAAGGAATAGAAGGATATGCCGATAGGGTGAGATGAAGAGGGGTGGGAGGAGGCTCGTGTGGAGCAGAAACACCGGCACGGACCAGTTGGGCCGAATGGCCTGTTTCTGTGCTGTAAATTCGATGTAATGTTTTTCAATCAGTTTGTATTGTTATTGCTCAATATTAAATGGGGCGGGAATAATTGGAACAGAAAGTGCTCTGTCTGTGGACTCCCCCTTCTCCTTTAAACGACCCTGGGTGGTGCAGAGACTCATTCCGCGCGGTGTAAATCAGCTCAAATGCTTTGCCGTTCAGGTTACAGGGGTGAGTTGCAAGGACACAGCACAGCAAGACAGCCTTTGAGGATTCCCCTTTTCTCTCTCTTTTCACAAGGCACTTTTCACCCACTAGTAACCTCTGACATGACTTTTACCCCCAACGAGTTGAGCAACATCATAAAAAGTAGCAGGGACAACAATTCCAGCCAGTTCTGAGCCCTCCTCCCTCCCACCCCCCTCCTCACTCTGCCCTGAATGGGGGGAGGGGCAGCTTAAAGAGTCCATAGTGCCCGACCTTTTCAAGGCGACGCTACAATCAAGTTCAGGACACTCCCATACACCTGCACCCCGGCGCCCCACCAAACTGGCCTGTCAAGGGCTCCGCACATCCATCTCAGATCCTGCAGATGTCAGGTCTCTCACCTCATGCATCTCTCAAAGGCGAATGGGGGGAGAGAGTGTGATCACCACTGGACACCCTGCCCAACAATGAGACGCTCCATCTTTACAACATTTGGTTTCTGCCAAAACAAACAGATGGAACCTCATTGCATATCAATCAGCCCCCACGCGCTGCCTTCCTTCAATGCCTGAGCAGGAACTCAGCCTGGAGCTCAGCGTCGTTTAAAGGCTCCTGCGATATGCGGGTTTTGTTAAACAGGACGGACCAACGTTACGATGGGTTGAGATGAGAGCCGGGTTGTCGCTGGCAGTGCGGAGAATGGTACTGGCTAATTTCTAGCGAGCATCGCAGGGATGGGTCACATGGCAACACAGGCAGTGCGAGCAACCTTTCTATAAGGTATTAGGAAGGAAATCATAGCTGGAGTATTAGAGAGAGCCTTGTCAGACAATGATAGAAACAGCGACACAAAGGCAGGCTATTCGGCCCATCGGGACTGTGCTTGTGATGTGATGAGCTGGGCAGCACTCTCGCCTCTGAGTCACAAGGTTGTGGGTTCGAGTTCCACTCCAGCAACTTGAGCACAAAATCTAGACCGACACGCCAGTGCAGTACTGAGGGAGCGCCGCACTGTCGGAGGGGCAGTACTGAGGGAGCGCCGCACTGTCGGAGGGTCAGTACTGAGGGAGCGCCGCACTGTCGGAGGGGCAGTACTGAGGGAGTGCAGCACTGTCGGGGGTGCAGTACTGAGGGAGTGCTGCACTGTCGGGGGTGCAGTACTGAGGGAGCGCCGCACTGTCGGAGGGGCAGTACTGAGGGAGTGCAGCACTGTCGGAGGGGCAGTACTGAGGGAGCGCCGCACTGTCGGAGGGGCAGTACTGAGGGAACGCTGCACTGTCGGAGGGTCAGTACTGGGGGAGAGCTGCACTGTCGGAGGTGCCGTCTTTCGGATGAGACGTTAAACCGAGGCCCTGTCTGCTTTCTCAGGTGGACGTAAAAGATCCCATGGCACTATTTCGAAGAAGAGCAGGGGAGTTATTCCCAGTGTCCTGGCCAATATTTATCCCTCAACCAACATCACTAAAACAGATTATCTGGTCAATATCACATTGCTGTTTGTGGGAGCTTGCTGTGCGCAAAATTAGCTGCCACGTTTCTTACATTACAACAGTGACTACACTTCAAAAAGTACTTCATTGGCTGTGAAGCGCTTTGGGACGTCCTGAGGTGGTGAAAGGCGCTGGAGAAATGCGAGTCTTTCTTGGCCTAACTCCACCTTGGCTCTATTGTCTATATGCAAGGACAGTAAGTGGAACAGGGAAGGTTAATCTGAGGTTGGCTTCAAGTTAAGCCATGGCTACAGGACAAGGAGACACTGGTATAAACTAGGAAAAGACAAGTTCAAGGGCTGAGGCCAGGGCACACTGTTTCCACAGAGAGAGAGAGAGAGAGAGAGAGAGACTGACACCGGGAATGGGCGCCGGGCGGAGCAGTGGAGTCGTTCAGGAAGTCGCGAAATGTTGTGATGGGGAATGTGGGGAAAGCCTAGGTTCCAATGACAGGGTTGGGCCAAAGGATTTAATTCATCTGCACTTTGCAATTTCTCTGCCCTTTCCTCTCTCGCATTCTGCTTCGAGTGTTTAATCAGATTCCATCCGATGTTGTGACTGGTGTTTACCTCTCATTGAACATTGTGAGACCTTGTCAGTCCACCCAGCTCGGTTGTTTTTCTGGGACCAGCGGAAAGGAAGAAAATAGCGCCACTATCTGCCAATGGTTTTGTTTGAAGGTGTGTTAAATGATCATGATGTTGGCAGTGTCCCTCAGAGCAATGTTGTCACTCCTGAGAGGTGAATCTGTGCAGTGGTGAGAATACCACCAACATCACTGCACAAGAAACACAGAATAATAGAATAGAATCAGAGAATGGTTACAGCACAGAAGGAGGCCATTTGGCCCGTCGAGCCCGTGCCGGCTCTCTGCAAGAGCACTTCAGCTAGTCCCACTCATCCGCCCTTTCCCCGTAGCCCTGCAAATCTTTATCCTTCAGGTACTTATCCAATTTCCTTTTGAAAGCCATGATTGAGTCTGCCTCCACCACCCTTTCAGACAGTGCATTCCAGATCCTAACCACTCACTAAATAAAAAGGTTTTTCCTCATGTCGCCTTTGGTTCTTCTGCCAATCACCTTAAATCTGTCTCCTCTGGTTCTCGACCCTTCCGCCAATGGGAACAGTTTCTCTCTATCTACTCTGTCTAGACCCCTCATGATTTTGAACACCTCTATTAAATCTCCTCTCAACCTTCTCTGCTCCAAGGAGAACAACCCCAGCTTCTCTAGTCTATCCACGTAAAGACAGGTGCAAAGTACTCATTTAGTACCCCAGCCATGCCCTCTGACTCCATGCATAGGTCTCCCTTTTGGTCCCTAATCGGCCCCACCCCTCCTCTTACTACTGTTTATTTTTTTATATGCCTATAGAAGACTTTTAAATTCCCTTTTATGTTGGCTACCAATCTATTCTCATACTCTCTCTTTGCCCCTCTTATTTTCTTTTTCACTTCACCTCTCAACTTTCTATATTCAGCCTGATTCTCACTTGCATTCTTAACTTGACTTCTGTCATACGCCCCCTTTTTCTGCTTCATCTTACTCGCTATCTCTTTCGTCATCCAGGGAGCTCTGACTTTAGTTGCTCTACGTTTCCCCCTCGTGGGAAAGTATCTCGACTGTACCCGCACCATCTCCTCTTTAAAGGCAGCCCATTGTTCGATTACAGTTTTGCCTGCCAATCTTTGATTCCAATTTACCCGGGCCAGATCCATTCTCAACCCACTGAAATTTGCCTTCCTCCAATTAAGTATTTTTATTCTAGATTGCTCCCTGTCCTTTTCCATAGGTAATCTAAACCTTATGATACTATGATCACTGTTCCCTAAATGTTCCCCGACTGACACTTGCTCCACTTGACCCACCTCATTCCCCAGAACCAGATCCAGCAATGCCTCCTCCCTCGTTGGGCCGGAAACATACTGATCAAGAAAGTTCTCCTGAACACACTTCAGAAATTCTTCCCCCTCTCTGCCCTTTACACTATTACTATCCCAGTCTATATTAGGATAGTGGAAGTCCCCCATTATCACTACTCTATAGTTCTTGCACCTCTCTGTAATCTCCCTGCAAATTTGCTCCTCCATATCCTGCCCACTATTTGGTGGCCTATAGAATATACCTAGTAGTGTAATGGCAACACTATTATTTCTTAACTCTAACCAAACAGATTCTGTCCTTGACCCCTCCAGGACATCCTCTCTCTCCAGCACATCTATCGATAAGAAGCACAACTCCATTGCCTAAAGCTCCAGTATTGGAGTCTGAACCTTTCTTCACTCCACCCCTGCCCTGTCCAAATCTCCACCTTGTTATCTCTCTTCCCTCCATCAGAAACCCCTAAAAAACTCTCCCCCTTGCCCGTGCTTTTGCCCATCCTCCAATCGCCTCTTCCCCAAGTCCCATCTCCCGCTCATTGTCCTTTCTGCTCACTGTCAGTTGCTTTAAAGAAAAGAAAGGAAGATTTGCATTTCTATAGAGTCTTTCACAACCTCAGGACGTCCCAAAGCGCTTTACAGCCAATGAAGTACTTTTGATGTGTAGTCATTGTTGTAATGTAGGAAATGTGGCAGCCAATTTGCACACAGCAAGATCCCACAAACAGCAATGTGATAATGACCAGAGAGTCTGTTTTAGTGATGTTGATTGAGGGATAAATATTGGCCCCAGGACACCGGGGAGAACTTCCCTGCTCTTCTTCTAAATAGTGGCCATGGGATCTTTTATGTCCACCTGAGAGGCAGACTTGGTCTCGGTTTAACGTCTATCTATATATAGCACCTCTGACAGTGCGGCACTCCCTCAGTACTGCACTGGGAGTGTCAGCCTGGATTGTGGACTCAAGTGTCTGGAGTGGGACTTGAACCCACAACCCTCTGACCCAGAGGCGAGAGTGCTGCCCACTGAGCCATGGCTGACACTGAGACTGTGAGGAGCCTCGTGTAAAGGCAGTCGGTTGCTGCCTGAATATTGGACCACATCCAGTTTAAAGTATTAGTCAGTCTCAGGTGGCATTATACACCTGGGAGTCAAGGTGAAGCGGGGTCAGTGGGCGGGGTTACTCGGACCAGAACAGACGTAATTTCTTATTTTTGTAGTTCCATTATTAATTCCCATGCCCATATATTTACAATGGTAACTTTCTATGTAAACCTGTCATGCTGTAGTTACACCCTCCCACCAGTGGGGGTACTTGTAAGATAAGGAATGATCTTGGCTTGGAATTTCCGTGGAGCCGCTCCCACTCTGCACCGTAACTTTGCTGGAAATCCTGTTTACACGCCACACATCCAGCGATGTTACGGCAGCAGAGCAGGACCAGCTCCGGCCCTGGTGGGGTGACGGCCCAGAGAAGAGGGACGGGATCCATGGCTGATTTTTTCCCCCTCAGCTCAGGTGTGGTGAGGCTCATTGAAGTTCTCCTGACTGAGAACAGTTAACAAAACTGAACCTGGACCTTCCGAACTGCCAGCTGTGGCTCAGTCGCCTCTGTAACCTCCTCCAGCCCAACAACCCTCCGAGATCTCTGTAACCTCCTCCAGCCCTACAACACTCCGAGATCTCTGTAACCTCCTCCAGCCCCACAACCCTCCGAGATCTCTGTAACCTCCTCCAGCCCAACAACCCTCCGAGATCTCTGTAACCTCCTCCAGCCCCACAACCCTCCGCGATCTCTGTAACCTCCTCCAGCCCAACAACCCTCCGCGATCTCTGTAACCTCCTCCAGCCCTACAACCCTCCGAGATCCCTGTAACCTCCTCCAGCCCCACAACCCTCCGCAATCTCTGTAACCTCCTCCAGCCCTGCAACCCTCTGCGATCTCTGTAACCTCCTCCAACCCCACAACCCTCCGAGATCTCTGTAACCTCCTCCAGCCCCACAACCCTCCGCGATCTCTGTAACCTCCTCCAGCCCCACAACCCTCCGCGATCTCTGTAACCTCCTCCAACCCCACAACCCTCCGCGATCTCTGTAACCTCCTCCAACCCCACAACCCTCCCTCTCTCTGTAACCTCCTCCAGCCCAACAACCCTCCGAGATCTCTGCGCTCCTCCAATTCTGGCCTCTTGTGCATCTCTGATTTTAATCACTCCACCATTGGCGGCCGTGCCTTCAGCTGCCTGGGCTCTGGAATTCCCTCCCTAAACCTCTCCGCCTCTCTACCTCCAACAGTAACGTGCTACAAACTGGGCCCAGTGCTCGTGTCCGACACCCCTGCCTTGTACCTGTCGCAGTTCATTCTTCTCGGGGCTGGTCTTCCTGGGAGGCTGCTCGTTGTTGCAGTCGTCCCTCCCGGAGGCATTCTGCAAGGAAAAGGGGAGAATGATGAGACAAGCTCTGGGTCGCCGGTGAGAAGGTGATTGGCAAAATTACGCAGCGAGTTGTTGTGATCTGGAATGCGCTGCCTGAAAGGGCAGTGGAAGCAGATTCAATAGTAACTTTCAAAAGGGAATTGGATAAATACTAGAAAAGGGTGAATTTGCAGGGCTGTGGGGAAAGAGCAGGGGGGAGTGGGACTAATTGGAGAGCTCGTTCAAAGAGCCGGCACAGGCACGATGGGCCGAATGGCCTCCTTCTGTGCTGTATCACACAAGATCTCACAGTCAATGATGCTGCTCCTTCAAACAAATGTAGCACTGTACACACCCAGGCCCCTGGCAACATATCGAGATCTGAATATTACAAAAATGGTACATATAGGACACATTTCATATCCGTCACGCAAGTGTCGCAGTCAACTTTCTTCGTCAAACTTCAAAGAAAAGCATAAAGAAACAAAGGAACTTGCTAGGAATACAAAAATACCAGAGCCAAAATGTCTGAGGTCTCTTACCTGACCTTTGTATGAACTCTCCTAGTGTTTACTTAACAGCAATTAAGCTTTATCACCTTAAAAGGCTCTTTCAAAGAGCCGGCACAGGCACGATGGGCCGACTGGCCTTCTTCTGTGCTGTGTGATTCTGTGATTCTATGAAAATGTTAAACTCGTATGGAAGTTGCCCAGCATCCTGAAGGAAGGGAATATTTGTTGCAATTGGAACATAGGAAGGACGCAGGAACAGGAGGAGGCCATTCAGACCCTCGAGCCTGTTCCGACACTCAATCAGATGATGGCTGATCTGTATCTTAACTCCATCTACCTGCCTTGGTTCTGTAACCCTCAACACCCTTATCCAACAAAAATCTTAGCAATCTCAATTAAAAGCCTCAACAGCTTTTTGGGGGAGAGAGATTGTCTCCCCATCCACCACCTAAACATTCACTCCCTCCACCACTGCCCTTTGTGTGAAGAAGTGCTTCCTGACATCAGCCCGGCTCTAATTTTAAGGTTGTGCCCCCTTGCTCTGGACTCCCTGCCCCCGCACCCCTAGCCATCTCAGTAATTTTTTAGCCAGTTCAGTGTTCCAGTGAGCTCACGTTGTGATGACAGAGAAACCCAAGGTGAAAAGCGGGACATCGCCAAGTGGCGGGGAATTCAAGGCCAATCAGGAGCCGGTGCTTTAACTGACGCCAAGCTTGGTTTTAGCAGCCAGTCGATTGTTTTGATTTATTCATTTCTCGGGATGTGGGCGTCGCTGGTTAGGCCGGCACTGATTGCCCGTCCCGAGCTCCCCTTAACTAGATGGCTCGCTGGGGCACTTCAGAGGACAGTTAAGAGTCAACCACGTTGGTGTAGGACTGGAGTCACATACAGTCCCAGACCAGGTGAGGACGGCAGGTTTCCTTCCCTAAAAGGACATCAGTGAACCAGTTGGGTTTTTACGACAATCCGACAGCTTCAGGGTCACTTTTACTGGGACCAGCTTTTTATTTCCAGTTTTTTAGAACTGAATTCAATTGGCGAGTTGCTGCAGTGCATCTTGTCGATGGTACACACTGCAGACACGGTGCGCCGGTGGTGGAGGGAGTGAATGTTTAAGGTGGTGGATGGGGTGCCAATCAAGCGGGCAGCTTTGTCCTGGTTGGTGTCGAGCTTCTCGAGTGTTGCTGGAGCTGCACTCATGATGGATTCATCGTCAGTGGTGGGATTTGAACTCACATTCTCGGGATTCTTAGTCCAGTAACAGAACCACTGCACGACCGTAGGAGGAAGGAATGCGTGGAGGGAGAGACAGAGTTCCACAGAGCCCCATGCGATAGGAATAAGTCAGACAGCGGTCAGTGAGAAAGGGAGCAAAGTGGCAGCTGGTGATCTCGGTGCGGAGTGGGGTGCGCAGTAAGGAATGGAAAAGTGACTGCAATGGGGCACGGGATATCCTGTAAACCACTGAGCCTAAACCCCCTCTGCAAACCCTCACACGTGCGCGCTGAGATATAACAACAGCCTGAGCAGAAGAGAGAAAACTAATTAGAGGATTGCAGAGCCTAATAGCTGCTAAATGTAGCAGCTCGCACGGCATAAATCCCAGCGATATCACTGCGATCCTTCAACACGACGCCGCACTCTCGCTTACTGATCACTGCTTCTGCTGAAGGATGTGACATGTGGGCCAATGCTGGGTCTGTGGAAGCCCTGCTGTCACACAACGCGAGATGAACCCACCAGGGTAAAGACTGAATTCAATAAACGGAGAGGACAGCATTTATATTCTGCAATATTTCGTTAACAGGGAAAACCAGCCGGGGAGAAAACAATGACGATTAATTACATCGATTTTACAGCCCAGAAACAGGCCATTCGGCCCAACAGGTCCGTGCCGGTGTTTATTCTCCACACCAGCCTCCTCCCACCCCTCTTCATCTCACCCTATCAGCATATCCTTCTATTCCTTTCGCCCTCATGTGTTTATCCAGCTTCCCCTTAAATGTGTCTATACTATTGCGCCGGGGTAAATGCTGAAAATTAGAATTGCTTCCTTTTATTATATTAAAAATCTATCAAAATTAGCCGGCGAGCCCGCCACGCGAATAATTCTGCGCACGTATTATTTCTTTTTTGGGGAGATGGACAGACTCATTACGAACAGCAGGATCAGGGTTCACCCGAGCGACTGGTTCTCCTCTCGGAGAGTATCCGACACTCTCGCAGCTGAGCATCTCCGACAAAGCCTTGAGCACCAGGCTCTTTACATCACTGCACCCATTCATCATCCTGAAGTTAATTGGTGTAGGCTTTAAGCAAATTTCATACACATCTCAAAGAACCTAGCGACAGCCACTCCTGACCCCTGTGCCATACGGCGCTATTGATTAACCCGACTTTAACACAGAGCTGGGTCTTGGGGGAGGAGGGAGACACGATGATGAAGGGTGGGCGAGCTTGGAGTTGAGGGGAATAAAAATGCACTAAATAATTATCTTCATTAACCTGGCAGGGGATGGGAGGGCTGCGTTGAAACTGGGATTGACTGGGACAGTGGCTGCTCTTTGCCTGGTTTGGGGGGACAGTGGCTGCTCTTTGCCTGGTTTGGGGGGACAGTGGCTGCTCTTTGCCTGGTTTGGGGGGACAGTGGCTGCTCTTTGCCTGGTTTGGGGGGACAGTGGCTGCTCTTTGCCTGGTTTGGGGGACAGTGGCTGCTCTTTGCCTGGTTTGGGGGGACAGTGGCTGCTCTTTGCCTGGTTTGGGGGGACAGTGGCTGCTCTTTGCCTGGTTTGGGGGGACAGTGGCAGAGGTGGGCCTCGGCATCCCAACTGCTTCACAACGACAACATTCAATTTCCATCCAATAATTTGTATTTATACAGCGCCTTTAACGTGGTAAAACGTCCCAAGGCGCTTCACAGGAGCGATTATCAAACAAAATTTGACACCGAGCCACATAAGGATTATCTGCCACATTAGGACAGGTGACCAAAAGCTTTGTGAAAGAGGTAGATTTTAAGGAACGTCTTAAAGGAGGAGAGAGAGGTAGAGAGGCAGAGAGGTTTAGGGAGGGAATTCCAGAGCTCAGGGCCCCAGGCAGCTGAAGGCACGGCCGTCAATGGTGGAGCGATGGAAATCGGGGATGTTCAAGAGGCCAGAATTGGAGGAGTGCAGAGATCTCGGCGGGGGCTGTCGGGCTGGAGGAGGTTACAAAGATAGGGAGGGGCGAGGCCATGGAGGGATTTGGAAACGAGGTGGGGAATTTTAAAACGAGGCGTTGCTTAACTGGGAGCCAATGTCGGTCAGCGAGCACAGGGGAGATGGGTGAACGGGACTCGGTGTGAGTTAGGACACTGAATACCAGTTTGTTTGTAGCTGTGGTGAAAGGCATAGCACGGCGATACCTTGGAACATGCCTCTGTGTAATTAGCAAAGTAGCAGGGCACGGAGAGCACCCCCTCCCTCCCGCTCGCCCACAGCGGTGGGTGCACGATCGCAGCCATGACGGGGGAGAGGGAAGGGTCAGGCGGAGGTCAGGAGAGTGGCAGAAGTGGAAGGGGAGTTGCCTGCTCAGCCCCAGTGGTGGGTTACAGAGCAGTGGCGATCGAATGACCCTTCTGTCGCCAGCTCCAACCGTCACAGAGAAACTAACTTACAACAAAGGACTCGGAGGGTCAGGGCTTCCCCCGTCTATTCCCAAAATTTCTGCGGAAACACATCTCGAAAGCTGGTGATGTATCCGCTTCAGCACAGACCTCTGCGATGCCATTTAACTATTGTTATCACATTGCGGATTACATCATTGCAACGCCCTGCTCCTCTGAAGCTGAAGAATGTGTCCTTGGACTGGCAAAATTGTCAGCTGTGGCTCAGTGGGCAGCACCCTCGCCTCTGGGTCAGAAGGTTGTGGGTTCGAGTCCCACTCCAGGGACTTGAGCATAAAATCTAGGCTGACACTCCAGTGCAGTGCTGAGGGAGTGCTGCACTGTCGGAGGTGCCGTCTTTTTCGGATGAGATGTTGAACCGAGGCCCCGTCTGGCCTCTCAGGCGGATGTAAAAGATCCCATGGCTCCATATCCAGGGCCAGCAAGGGTGATCTCCTGGATAACATTTATCCTTCAGCCACCACCAAAAAGAGATGAACTGGTCATTTATCTCAATTGCTGTTTGCAGGATGTCTGCCTACATAACGACAGTGACTGCACTTCAAAAGTCATTCCCCGGGATGTCCTGAGGATGTGAAAGGTGCTGTATAAATGTAGGTTCTTTCTATCCTTCTCGATCGGTCGTGTGGTTTTCCAGGGTCAGACTTGGTGTAAAATGCTGGAAACTCTTGAACAGAAAGTGCTCGCGCGAGACTTGCCTTCTTCTATAATCAGGCAATTTAGTTGTCAAGGTGACTAAGACACACAATGATAGAAGCGACCCACCGACTGTGTCTCAATCCCACCAGCAGGACGCCTCCTGCTCTGGCTGTGTGTGTGAGGCAGAATGCCTTTATCCGGCGTGCTGCTAACTTACTCCCTACAATACTGTTTCCCCATGGAAATCTGACCCCATACGATGTCATTGACCACAAGATGTAAGAGTTTCAGTTGAATAATTCCAGCCCGTGATTTGTTTGAGGATCAAATCAATGCAACTGAACGGCGAGTTTTCAAAGGAAGTTAATCTTTCTCCAATAAAACAGAAAATGCTGGAAATACTCAGCAGGTCGGGCAGCATCGGCTGGAGAGAGAAACAGAGTCAACGTTTCTGGTCTTCTGACCAAAGCTGAAACGTTAACTCCGTTTCTCTCTCCACAGATGCTGCCTGACCTGCTGAGTATTTCCAGCATTTTCTGTTTTTATTATAGTTAATTTTTCTAGTTTGCAGAATGAGTCTTCAAACAAAAAAAACAGCAAAGGGATAAAACATTCGGAAGACCGAAGCCATGAACTCGTCCCAACACCATCCCCCTTTACGGTCACTGCCTCAGGCTCAACAATACTTTTCGCAACCTCAGCATCGCATTCAACTCAGAGCGGAGTTTCTGGCCCGAGAGAAGAAACTTGCGTTTCCACAGCGCCTTTCACCACCTCAGGATGTCCCAAAGCGCTTTACAACCAATGAAGTACTTTTAAAGTGGAGTCACTGTTGTAATGTAGGAAACGCAGCAGCCAATCTGCGCACAGCAAGCTCCCACAAACAGCAATGTGATACTGAAATAATCTGTTTTAGTGATGTTAGTTGAGGGATAAATATTGGCCCAGGACACCGGGAGAACTCCCCTGCTCTTCTTCGAATAGTGCCGTGGGATCTTTTACATCCACCTGAGAGGAAAGACAGGACCCTAGATTTAACGGTAAAGTGGCAACTGAATGGTTTGCTGTGGATGGGGGAAAAAGGATCAGGGAACAAGGATTCAATCAGTCTTGTTTATTACTTCCCCATCCACGAACATAAAAATAAAATGTATTCCACCTTCCTGCCCAACCTGCTCCGATGCAATATTAGGTTTCTCCTCTCGGTCACAAATCGCAATTCAGGCGCCACAGAAGCTCCAATATCAAACGTTACTCAGCCCAAACCCTGGTCTTTTTTATTTTTAAGACGTAAATCACATTTTGAAACATAAAACGATTCAGGGCTGTTTCATAAGAACACAAGAAATAGGAGCAGGCGTAGGCCATATGGTCCCTCGAGCCTGCTCCATTCAATAAGATCATGGCTGATCTTGTACCTCATCCCCACCTTCCCGCCCCACGTCAGTTCCCTTGATGCTCTTAGTGTCCAAGAATTACTTTTATTTACTTCTCAAATCAAGTCTAAATCCAGAAGCTTAAGCACAAATCCATGGCCTCCCCCCGCCCACTCTCTGTGACCTCCTCCAGCCCGATACCCTCGCAGATCTCGGCACTCCTCCAACTTGGGCCTCTTTGGCACCCCCGATTTCCATCGCTCCACCATTGGCAGCTGTGCCCTCTGCTTTGGAATTCCCTCCCTAAACCACTCCACCTCTCCAACTCTCTTCCTTTAAGACGCTTCTTAAAACCTGCCTCTTTGACCAAGCTTTTGGTCACCTGCCCTAATATCTCCTTATGTGGCTCAGTGTCAAATTTTGTTTGATAATCACTCCTGTGAAGTGCCTTGGGACATTCTTTCTACATTAAAGGCGCTGTATATTTGCAAGCTGGTGTACAGAACAAATGTCACGGCACTTCAAAGTTCTTTGAGAGGTTTCTGAGATTTTACAAGGTGCAATTTAAAATCTCTAAGTGAAGTTGTTATGGAGAGTATTCCTCCTCAGGTTAAAGGTCAGCTCCCTCCTAACATCGGAACAGCTGGAGGCCATTCAGCCCCTTGAATCTGTTCCACTATTCAACTGGATCACAACTGATCTGTATGTCAGCCCCACTTACGCGCCTTTGCTCCATATCCCTTGATACTCTTTGCCAAGAAAACTCTATCAATCTCAGTCTTAAATATTTCAACTGACCCCCAGCATTCAGCCTTTTGGGGGGGGGGGGGGGGGGAAGAGTTCCAGATTTCCAGTATCCTTTGTGTGATTTCACTCCTGACCGGCCTGGCTCTAATTTTGAAATTATGGCCCCTTGTTCTCGGCTCCCCCACCAGAGGAAATAGTTTCTATCTTCCCGATCGAATGCTTTGATCATTTTAAACTCCTTGATCAGATCGCCCCTCAATTGTCTAAACTCGAGGGAACACAAGACAGGTTTATGCAACCTGTCCTCATATTTTAACCCTTTAAGCCCCAGTATCTTTCTGGTGAATCTGTGCTTCACCCCGTTCATGGTATCAATGTTCCCTCTAATTTTTTTTCCATGCGCTGTCCCTTGCGGCCACGCAGGTGCCATATTTTTACCAGCGGCAACAGCTGGTTAGCGGCCTGCGCATGACCTCTGGATCGGCGCGTAGTCGCACACCTTAGAGGGAATGTTGCATGGTATCGTCTCAAAGTTTCCCAAAATACAAATCTGCGAGCGTTGGAATGGCACAGTGAGCCACCAGCACAGAGTCATGTTGGGTGTGTCCTGAGAGAATGATGGGACACTGAAGCAGCAACACAATCAGAGATTAAGAACAACATGCAGCAAAAACAATTAGTGCTCCTCGGGAACAGATGATTCAATCGCTCTCTCGCCTCTGGGTCAAACGGTTCTGGGTTCAAGTCCCGCACCAGGATTTGAGTGCGTTATCCAGGCTGACACTCCCGGTGCAGTACTGAGGGAGTGCTGCACTGTCGGAGGTGCAGTCCTTTCAATGAGACGACCGAGGCACTGTCTGCTTGTTCGGTAGGATGTTAAATGGTAAGATTGATATCCTGGAGAAGACATTAAAGGCTTTTTGCTTCTAAACATGTTTAATATTTTGGATACCTGTCTTGTGCAAACTTATAGCTAAGTCCTAAAAACACAGTTAAAAGAAAAAGGACTTGCATTTCTCCAGCGCCTTTCACCACCTCAGGACGTCCCAAAGTGCTTCACAACCAATGAAGTACTTTTTGAAATAACAACAGAAAACGCTGGAAAAACTCAGCAGGCCAGGCAGCATCCGTGGAGAGAGAAAGAGAGTTAACGTTTCAGGTCGATGACCTTTCATCAGAACTGGGAAGAGCCGGAAATCAAATAGATTTAAGGCCAGAGTAAAGCTGGGAAAAGGGGGAGGGGATAAAGGAACAAAGGGGGAGATGAAGAGACAATAAGAGACATTAAGAGATATGCAAGGCTGGAGGTGGTGTTAATGTGACAGATTAAGGCTGAATGAAGTGTGAAATCCACTGGCAGAATGAAGGACAGCTGCCAGCTTCTAGGAGGAAAAAAAGGTGGGGGGGGACAAATAAAAGGGTGGATAAAATAAAATATAAATGTGATTGGAGCTGAGGTTATGATCTAAAATTGTTGAACTCGATATTGAGTCCAGAGGGCTGTAGCGTGCCTAAACGAAAGATGAGGTGCTGTTCCTCGAGCTTTTTGAAGTGTGGTCACTGTTGTAATGTAGGAAACGTGACAGCCAATTTGCGCACAGCAAGCTTCCACAAACAGCAATGTGATAATGACCAGATAATGTAATTAGTTTTTCAGTGATGTTGCTTGAGGGATAAATATTGGCCCCAGGACACCGGGGATAACTCCCCTGCTCTTCTTCAAAATAGTGTCATGAGATCTTTTACGTCCACCTGAGAGAGCAGATGCGGCCTCGGTTTAACGTCTCATCTGAAAGGCAGCATCTCCGACAGTGCAGCACTCCCTCAGTACTGCCCCTCCGACAGTGCGGCACTCCCTCAGTACTGCCCCTCCGACAGTGCGGCGCTCCCTCAGTACTGCCCCTCCGACAGTGCAGCACTCCCTTAGTACTGCTCCTCCGACAGTGCAGCACTCCCTTAGTACTGCCCCTCCGACAGTGCAGCGCTCCCTCAGTACTGCCCCTCCGACAGTACAGCACTCCCTCAGTACTGCCCCTCCAACAGTGCGGCGCTCCCTCAGTACTGCCCCTCCGACAGTGCAGCGCTCCCTCAGTACTGCCCCTCCGACAGTACAGCACTCCCTCAGTACTGCCCCTCCGACAGTGCAGCGCTCCCTCAGTACTGCCCCTCCGACAGTACAGCACTCCCTCAGTACTGCCCCTCCGACAGTGCGGCGCTCCCTCAGTACTGCCCCTCCGACAGTGCGGCGCTTCCTCAGTACTGCCCCTCCGACAGTGCGGCGCTCCCTCAGTACTGCCCCTCTGACAGTGCAGCACTCCCTTAGTACTGCCCCTCCGACAGTGCGGCGCTCCCTCAGTACTGCCCCTCCGACAGTGCGGCGCTCCCTCAGTACTGCCCCTCCGACAGTGCGGAGCTCCCTCAGTACTGCCCCTCCGACAGTGCGGCGCTCCCTCAGTACTGCCCCTCCGACAGTGCGGCGCTCCCTCAGTACTGCCCCTCCGACAGTGCGGCGCTCCCTCAGTACTGCACTGGTGTGTCGGCCTGGATTTTGTGCTCTGGTCTCTGGAGTGGGACTTGAACCCACTGAGCCATGGCTGACACCAACACAGACCAGATGGGCCGAATGGCCTGCTTGTGCGCTGTGGACTCTGTAACGGTTCACCAGAGACCCTGGGGTAAGATTTCCAGGGGGCGGGGGGGGGGCTGTGTGGTCAGTTTCTCAAGGGTTTCTGCGGAATGTTTATCCGCTTGAACACTACTGATGAGAGAATCGAGCACCACCACCTTATCAAGCTGGGGCCAATTGGCGTAGCCCGGCTGCCCAGCCCGGCTGACCTTGGCCAACGGCTGCAGATTCCGGCCCGATCTCTAACCCAGGCTGTGCCAAGCGGGCCAGCTGCAGGGGGCAGCTCCTGGTTTGCTTTCCTTTACCCAAGGTTACTAGCTTTAATAATGAATTCCGCTTGCTCAAGCACAGTGACCCGTCAAATAGAGAGAGAGAGGGGAGAGGGGGAAGGAGGCAGTCTTCCATCACAATGAAACATCATCAGTGCTTGTTCCAATTACCTGGAGACAGGATTCAATCGGATGCTTGGGCAAGTGACAAAAAAGTGTTTCCCCGAGGTCCATTATGGGGTTAATTAAACAGTTGACTCCGAACCCTCCCTTTCATTAGGCGAGTAAAAACAGATCACTCAAGCATGGCGGGCTGTGTGACAGGCTGTACAAAGCACGCGTGGCCCAGTTAAGGTAAGAGATGGGTGGCTATAAAGCATTAGCAGCATCTGATCAGAGGCAACAATTACCCGATCGATTACAATGATCGTATTCAGAAAGTGAATGGGTGGGGGGGAGGGAGAGAGGGTGACAGAGGCAGATGATTCAGAGCGAAGGAAAGAAGCAACAAAGAGCCAGAAGATGAAGATGGACAGACACGGAGTGGGCTGATTGTAGACTGTCCCAAACACAAAACAGCAACCTTCGCAGTGTCGGGATCCCTTCCACACATCAGACCAGGAAACACTTATCATGATCCTGTCCGAGGAATTGCAAACAGTTAATTGTACCACACGGCTACCCATTGATTCAGTCACTAAGGGTAATGATATCATCAGGGAAATAGAGGGGTTCCAGAGCCCAACACTGAGAGGGAGCATCAACTGGATTAACATCAGTAGAGATACAGTCAGTAACACAGGGCGCTGGGGGAGAGGTTACTGAGTGACAGTGTGAGGGAGCTGGATTAACATCAGTAGAGATACAGTCAGTAACACAGGGCGCTGGGGGAGAGGGGTTACTGAGTGACAGTGTGAGGGAGCTGGATTAACACCAGTAGAGATACAGTCAGTAACACAGGGCGCTGGGGGAGAGGGGTTACTGAGTGAAAGTGTGAGGGAGCTGGATTAACATCAGTAGAGATACAGTCAGTAACACAGGGCGCTGGGGGAGAGGGGTTACTGAGTGACAGTATGAGAAATAAGAATTTTCATTTCTATGGCGCCTTTCACGAGCTCAGGACATCATCAAGCACTTTACAGCCAATTAAGTACTCTTCTTGAAGTGCAGTCACTGTTATAGTGTAGGAAACAAGACAGTGTTACTCTGTATCTAACCCGTGCTGTACCTGCCCTGGGAGTGTTTGATGGGACAGTGTAGAGGGAGCTTTACTCTGTATCTAACCCGTGCTGTACCTGCCCTGGGGGTGTTCGATGGGGACAGTGTAGAGGGAGCTTTACTCTGTATCTAACCCGTGCTGCACCTGCCCTGGGAGTGTTTGATGGGACAGTGTAGAGGGAGCTTTACTCTGTATCTAACCCGTGCTGTACCTGCCCTGGGAGTGTTTGATGGGAAAGTGTAGAGGGAGCTTTACTCTGTATCTAACCCGTGCTGTACCTGCCCTGGGAGTGTTTGATGGGACAGTGTAGAGGGAGCTTTACTCTGTATCTAACCCGTGCTGTACCTGCCCTGGGAGTGTTTGATGGGACAGTGTAGAGGGAGCTTTACTCTGTATCTAACCCGTGCTGTACCTGCCCTGGGAGTGTTTGATGGGAAAGTGTAGAGGGAGCTTTACTCTGTATCTAACCCATGCTGTCCCTGCCCTGGGAGTGTTTGATGGGACAGTGTAGAGGGAGCTTTACTCTGTATCTAACCCGCGCTGTACCTGCCCTGGGAGTGTTTGATGGGACAGTGTAGAGGGAGCTTTACTCTGTATCTAACCCGCGCTGTCCCTGCCCTGGGAGTGTTTGATGGGACAGTGTAGAGGGAGCTTTACTCTGTATCTAACCCGTGCTGTACCTGCCCTGGGAGTGTTTGATGGGACAGTGTAGAGGGAGCTTTACTCTGTATCTAACCCGCGCTGTCCCTGCCCTGGGAGTGTTTGATGGGACAGTGTAGAGGGAGCTTTACTCTGTATCTAACCCGCGCTGTCCCTGCCCTGGGAGTGTTTGATGGGACAGTGTAGAGGGAGCTTTACTCTGTATCTAACCCGTGCTGTACCTGATGCAGAGTACAATACACGTTCGATTGCCTGCCATTGTACATCCCTCACATTGAAAAGTGCAGAAATGTTAGAAAAAGCAAAACAGCAGACACAGCACTGGATCCAAAAAAAATGCTGAAAAATAAAAGATATATATTTATATATCATGGCAAACTCAGTCAATAAGAGGCATGAAGTCCAGCTGTCAGTGTTTATTATAATGGGAGCATTCTCTGCAGCTGTTTTGCAGATGGATGTGGATTTTATTTGTAATCAGCACTTTATAATACACTACACGCTCCCCTTAGGCTGCCCGTCAATGTTTAATTTTCAGACACTTCGACTGAGGCACAGTTTAAGTCTCAGCACTGCAGCATTAAGTGAGCGCACCTGACAGAGGAGAGTCGGAGGGCAGGCGTTACCACACCCGCGCGCTACCATGACTCAATCTAAGGACCTGTATTTCTATAGCGCCTTACACAGCCTCAGGACGGCCCAAAACGCTTTACAGCCAATGAAGTACTTGTGAAGTGTAGTCGCTGCTGTAATGTAGGAAACGCGGCAGCCAATTTGCGCACAGCAAGCTCCCACAAACAGCAAGGTGACAATGACCAGATCATCTGGGCTGTTTAAAAGCAAAACTCCATCCGAGGAAGAGAAGCAACTGCGATCAGCTGGATTTACTCTCTGCGCTGTTCCTCTCTCTTCCCCTGATCTCCGCGAGGGTCCGACTGCCCTGCCCACCAGATCCGGTGATCATCAGAAGAACGCAAAGGGAAACTCAGTCAAACAGGCTTCACACGAGTGCACATGAGCAAGCACATGACATTTTAAACCACTGGAGCATTTAAGACTCAAGCCTAAATGTCAAAGTATAACACTCTCTCAAATGGGTGAGACTAGACAACAACAACAACTTGCATGTATCCAGCGCCTTTAATGCAGTAAAACATCCCAAGGCGCTTCACAGGAGTGATTATCAAACAAAATGTGACACGGAGCCACGTAAGGCGATATTAGGACAGGGGACCAAAGAGGGAGGTTTTAAGAGTCTTAAAGGAGAGAGAGAGGCGGGCAGGTTTAGGGAGGGAATTCCAGAGCTCAGGGCCCAGGCAGCTGAAGGCACGGCCGTCAATGGTGGAGCGATGGAAATCAGGGAAGTGCAAGGATTGGAGGAGCACAGAGATCTGGACGGGTTGTGGGGCTGGAGGAGGTTACAGAGATAGGGAGGGACGAGGCCATGGAGGGATTTGAAAACGATGAGGAGAATTTTGAAATCGAGTTGTTGCTGGACCGGGAGCCAGTGTAGGTCAGCGAGCACAGGGGGTGATGGGTGAAGGGTGAAGGGGACTCGGTGCGAGTTAGGACACGGGGCAGCAGAGTTTTGGATGAGCTGAAGATTACCGAGGGTGGAACGCGAGAGGCCGACCAGGAGAGCGTTGGAATAGTCGAGTCTGACGGTAACAAAGGGCAGGGATGAGGGTTTTAGCAGCGGATGAGCTGAGGCAGGGGCGGAGACGGGCGATGTAACGGAGGGTGGACGGAGGCGGTCTGGGTGATGGAGCGGGTGGGGTGGACAGTGAGTGCCTGTGGGCTATTCGACCATCATGGGACATCCTGGCCTTTCTCCCGGAACTCCACGTAGTAATCTTCGAGGTGGGAACCCTGGCCTTAGCCCCTGGCACTGAGGATTAACGTACTGCCGCTAAGCGTAGGCCAGAGATCAACCGCTGACCCTTGGGCTCAATACCAGACAGCGCATTGATCAGCCAATAGCGAGTGGAGGAATCTCCCACCGAGGCTTCTACAGAAAGCTCAGACATTCCAGCACCACAGGGAGATATTGTCAGGCTCCACGGGAGCCCCGGACATTCCAGGTCAGGCGTCTGCAACACGTGGACACCGAGCCCACCAGCTCTCTGCCAGAGCAGCATCACAGAGGGTCAACAGTCACTCAGTGAAGAGCCCGCACTTCGTGGCCTGCTCTACATCAGTGCAAGTCCTTATTCCTTGCTCTGAACTCCTTCATTGTTGGGACAGGCGCGAGGAGCCCTGGGATGTTGACCCTCCACCACTGGAGGATGTTACCCCGGGTAGCACAACGGACCAGGGCCCCTCGATGGGTCACAGCACAAACAAGCTCTGCAGCTCAGGAACCATCAATGGCACCAACTGGCTCCTAGACGTTAGGTGGGGTTGGGGATATGGGTAGAAGGTGGGTAGGTGGGGTTGGGGGGATATGGGGAGAAGGTGGGTAGGTGGGGTTGGGGGGATATGGGGAGAAGGTGGGTAGGTGGAGTTGGGGGGATATGGGGAGAAGGTGGGTAGGTGGAGTTGGGGGGATATGGGGAGAAGGTGGGTAGGTGGAGTTGGGGGGATATGGGGAGAAGGTGGGTAGGTGGAGTTGGGGGATATGGGGAGAAGGTGGGTAAGTGGGGTTTAGGGATATGGGGAGAAGGTGGGTAGATGGGGTTTAGGGATATGGGGAGAAGGTGGGTAGATGGGGTTGAGGGATATGGGGAGAAGGTGGGTAAGTGGGGTTTGGGGGATATGGGGAGAAGGTGGGTAGGTGGGGATGGGGATATGGGGAGAAGGTGGGTAGGTGGGGATGGGGATATGGGGAGAAGGTGGGTAGATGGGGTTTAGGGATATGGGGAGAAGGTGGGTAGGTGGGGTTTGGGGGATATGGGGAGAAGGTGGGTAGATGGAGTTGGGGGATATGGGGAGAAGGTGGGCAGATGGGGTTGAGGGATATGGGGAGAAGGTGGGTAGGTGGAGTTGGGGGATATGGGGAGAAGGTGGGCAGATGGGGTTGAGGGATATGGGGAGAAGGTGGGTAAGTGGGGTTTGGGGGATATGGGGAGAAGGTGGGTAAGTGGGGTTTGGGGGATATGGGGAGAAGGTGGGTAGGTGGAGTTGGGGGGATGTGGGGAGAAGGTGGGTAGGTGGAGTTGGGGGGATATGGGGAGAAGGTGGGTAGGTGGGGTTGGGGGGATATGGGGAGAAGGTGGGTAGGTGGAGTTGGGGGGATATGGGGAGAAGGTGGGTAGGTGGAGTTGGGGGGATATGGGGAGAAGGTGGGTAGGTGGAGTTGGGGGATATGGGAAGAAGGTGGGTCGGTGGAGTTGGGGGATGTGGGGAGAAGGTGGGGATGGGGATATGAGGAGAAGGTGGGTAGATGGGGTTTAGGGATATGGGGAGAAGGTGGGTAGATGGGGTTTAGGGATATGGGGAGAAGGTGGGTAGATGGGGTTTAGGGATATGGGGAGAAGGTGGGTAGGTGGAGTTGGGGGATATGGGGAGAAGGTGGGTAGATGGGGTTTAGGGATATGGGGAGAAGGTGGGTAGGTGGAGTTGGGGGATATGGGGAGAAGGTGGGTAGATGGGGTTTAGGGATATGGGGAGAAGGTGGGTAGATGGGGTTTAGGGATATGGGGAGAAGGTGGGTAGATGGGGTTTGGGGATATGGGGAGAAGGTGGGTAGATGGGGTTTAGGGATATGGGGAGAAGGTGGGTAGATGGGGTTTAGGGATATGGGGAGAAGGTGGGTAGATGGGGTTTAGGGATATGGGGAGAAGGTGGGTAGATGGGGTTTAGGGATATGGGGAGAAGGTGGGTAGATGGGGTTTAGGGATATGGGGAGAAGGTGGGTAGGGGGGGGATTGAGTGAATAGCAGAACTTGCATTTCTACAGTGCCTTTCATGCCTGCATGACGTCCCAAAGCGCTTTACAACCAATGAAGTACTTTTTGAAGTGTAGTCACTGTTGTAATGTAGGAAACGCAGCAGCTAATTTGCACACAGCAAGATCCCGCAACCAGCAATGAGATAATGATCAGATAATCTGTTTTAGTGATGTTGGTTGAGCAATAAATGTTGGCCAGGACACCAGGGAGAAACCCCTGCTCTTCTCTGAAATAGTACAATAGGATCGTTTACATCTACCTGAGAGGGCAGATGGTGCCTCGGTTTAACGTCTCATCCAAAAGGTGGCACCTCTGACAGTGCAGCGCTCTCTCAGTACTGCCCCTCCGACAGTGCGGCGTTCCCTCTGTACTGCCCCTCCGACAGTGCGGCGCTCCCTCAGTACTGCCCCTCCGACAGTGCAGCGCTCCCTCAGTACTGCCCCTCCGACAGTGCAGCGCTCCCTCAGTACTGCCCCTCCGACAGTGCAGCGCTCCCTCAGTACTGCCCCTCCGACAGTGCAGCGCTCCCTCAGTACTGCCCCTCCGACAGTGCAGCGCTCCCTCAGTACTGCCCCTCCGACAGTGCAGCGCTCCCTCAGTACTGCCCCTCCGACAGTGCAGCGCTCCCTCAGTACTGCCCCTCCGACAGTGCAGCGCTCCCTCAGTACTGCCCCTCCGACAGTGCAGCGCTCCCTCAGTACTGCCCCTCCGACAGTGCAGCGCTCCCTCAGTACTGCACTGGGAGTGTCAGCCTGGATTCCGTGCTCAAGTCTCTGGAGTGGGGCTCGAAGCGACGACCATCTGACTCGGAGGTGAGAGAGCCACCCACTGACGATACACGTCACTGCATCATGGGACGAGTACAGTTACATCAGCTTCAACAGATTGTGGCAGTGTGAGGGAAGGGGGAAATGTCAGTGGTTGTCTTCGGAAGGAAGACGGGCCTTGGAGGGAGTGCAGCATAGATTTACCAGAATGATACCCGGAATCCAATGGTTAAATTATGAGGAGCGATTACACTGGAATTTAGAAGGTTAAGGGGTGATTTGATCGAAGTTTTCAAGATATTAAGGAGAACTGATAGGGGAGATAGAGAGAAACTATTTCCGCTAGTTGGGGATTCTAGGACTAGGAGGCATAGTCTAAAAATTAGAGCCAGACCTTTCAGGAGTGAAGTTAGGAAACACTTCTACACACAAAGGGTGGTCGAAGTTTGGAACTCTCTTCCACAAACGGCAATTGATGCTGGGTCAATTGTTAATTTTAAGTCTGAAATTGATAGTATTTTGTTAACCAAAGGTATGAAGGGATATGGGCCAAAGGCGGGTATATGGAGTTAGGTCGCAGATCAGTCATGATCTCATTGAATGGCGGAACAGGCTCGAGGGGCTCAATGGCCTCCTCCTGTTCCGATGTTGTCGAGTTTGTTGAATCCTTCTCTCGTTCTGTCTATTTATAAATGCTGTTCATGTGTAATATCTTCCGGTTCTGAAGAAGGGACCATTCCCGAAACATCGACTGTCGTTTCTCTCTCCACAGCTGCTGCCTGACCTGCTCAGCGTTTCCTGTTTCGCGAGCGGACTCGACTCAACCCTGAGAATGGACTCGGGGAGGTAGCCGCAGTTCCGCAGGAGGCCATCGGATGGCGGTGCCGCACACACATCCGTCTCCGTGTCCGCTCGGGAGGGCATGTCTGCTCAAAGAGAAACAAATCCTGGAAAACCAGCTGATCTGAGTCGTACCAGGCAGCCAGCAATCTCCGTCCTTCCCCTTGCCGAGCGTTGGCGCGACAGCTGGTATCTCTTGTCTGTCCCACACTCCCCTGTACACCTAGTGAACTATTCTGCCCCAATCGACCATCAACAATCGATGCAGGAATTCAGAAGCAGAATGCTTCGGAATTTAATCGCTTTCTCCTTCCTTGTCTCTCCTCTCCGATGCGTCACAGGCAAAGGAAAAAAGTTTTGCATTTCTACAGCGCCTTTCACGATCTCGGGACGTCCCAAAGCACTTTACAGCCGATTGGGCAGCTTTTTTGAAGTGTCGTCACTGTTGTAATGCAGGAAACATGCCAGCCAATTCGCACACAGCAAGCTCCCACAAACAGTAGTTCTGTGATAAATGACCCGATAATCTGATGCAGTGATGTGGCTGAGGCATAAATGCTTTTCCCAGGACACCGGAAGAACGCATCTGCTCACTGTAAATTCACACACTCCCGGGGACCCCCTATAAATTCACACACTCCCGGGGACCCCCTGTAAATACTGACACTCCCGGGAAAAACCCTGTAAATTCACACACTCCCGGGGACGCCCTGTAAATTCACACATTCCTGGGGACCCCCTGTAAATTCACACTCTCCCGGGGACTCCCTGTAAATTCACACACTCCCGGGGACACCCTGTAAATACTGACACACTCCCGGGGACACCCTGTAAATTCACACACTCCCGGGGACTCCCTGTAAATTCACACACTCCTGGGGACCCCCTGTAAATTCACACACTCCCGGGGACTCCCTGTAAATTCACACACTCCTGGGGACCCCCTGTAAATTCACACACTCCTGGGGACCCCCTGTAAATTCACACACTCCCGGGGACTCCCTGTAAATACTGACACACTCCCGGGGACCCCCTGTAAATTCACACACTCCCGGGGACTCCCTGTAAATTCACACACTCCCGGGGACTCCCTGTAAATACTGACACACTCCCGGGGACTCCCTGTAAATACTGACACACTCCCGGGGACCCCCTGTAAATTCACACACTCCCGGGGACTCCCTGTAAATTCACACACTCCCGGAGACTCCCTGTAAATTCACACACTCCCGGGGACCCCCGGTAAATTCACACACTCCCGGGGACCCCCTGTAAATTCACACACTCCCGGGGACTCCCTGTAAATACTGACACACACCCGGGGACCCCCTGTAAATTCACACACTCCCGGGGACCCCCTGTAAATACTGACACACTCCCGGGGACCCCCTGTAAATACTGACACACTCCCGGGGACCCCTGTAAATACTGACACACTCCCGGGGAAACCCCTGTAAATTCACACACTCCCGGGGACCCCCTGTAAATACTGACACACTCCCGGGGACCCCCTGTAAATACTGACACACTCCCGGGGACCCCCTGTAAATACTGACACACTCCCGGGGACCCCCTGTAAATACTGACACACTCCCGGGGACCCCTGTAAATTCACACACTCCCGGGGACCTCCTGTAAATTCACACACTCCCGGGGACCCCCTGTAAATACTGACACACTCCCGGGGACCCCTGTAAATTCACACACTCCCGGGGACCCCCTGTAAATTCACACTCTCCCGGGGACCCCCTGTAAATTCACACACTCCCGGGGACCCCCTGTAAATACTGACACACTCCCGGGGACCCCCTGTAAATACCGACACACTCCCGGGGAAACCCCTGTAAATTCACACACTCCTGGGGACCCCCTGTAAATTCACACACTCCTGGGGACCCCCTGTAAATTCACACACTCCCGGGGACTCCCTGTAAATACTGACACACTCCCGGGGACCCCCTGTAAATTCACACACTCCCGGGGACTCCCTGTAAATTCACACACTCCCGGGGACTCCCTGTAAATACTGACACACTCCCGGGGACTCCCTGTAAATACTGACACACTCCCGGGGACTCCCTGTAAATACTGACACACTCCCGGGGACCCCCTGTAAATTCACACACTCCCGGGGACTCCCTGTAAATTCACACACTCCCGGAGACTCCCTGTAAATTCACACACTCCCGGGGACCCCCGGTAAATTCACACACTCCCGGGGACCCCCTGTAAATTCACACACTCCCGGGGACCCCCTGTAAATACTGACACACTCCCGGGGACCCCCTGTAAATACTGACACACTCCCGGGGACCCCTGTAAATACTGACACACTCCCGGGGAAACCCCTGTAAATTCACACACTCCCGGGGACCCCCTGTAAATACTGACACACTCCCGGGGACCCCCTGTAAATACTGACACACTCCCGGGGACCCCCTGTAAATACTGACACACTCCCGGGGACCCCCTGTAAATACTGACACACTCCCGGGGACCCCTGTAAATTCACACACTCCCGGGGACCTCCTGTAAATTCACACACTCCCGGGGACCCCCTGTAAATACTGACACACTCCCGGGGACCCCTGTAAATTCACACACTCCCGGGGACCCCCTGTAAATTCACACTCTCCCGGGGACCCCCTGTAAATTCACACACTCCCGGGGACCCCCTGTAAATACTGACACACTCCCGGGGACCCCTGTAAATACTGACACACTCCCGGGGAAACCCCTGTAAATTCACACACTCCCGGGGACCCCCTGTAAATACTGACACACTCCCGGGGACCCCCTGTAAATACTGACACACTCCCGGGGACCCCCTGTAAATACTGACACACTCCCGGGGACCCCCTGTAAATACTGACACACTCCCGGGGACCCCTGTAAATTCACACACTCCCGGGGACCTCCTGTAAATTCACACACTCCCGGGGACCCCCTGTAAATACTGACACACTCCCGGGGACCCCCTGTAAATACTGACACACTCCCGGGGACCCCCTGTAAATTCACACACTCCCGGGGACCCCCTGTAAATACTGACACACTCCCGGGGACCCCTGTAAATTCACACACTCCCGGGGACTCCCTGTAAATTCACACACTCCCGGGGACCCCCTGTAAATTCACACTCTCCCGGGGACCCCCTGTAAATTCACACACTCCCGGGGACCCCCTGTAAATACTGACACACTCCCGGGGACCCCCTGTAAATACCGACACACTCCCGGGGAAACCCCTGTAAATTCACACACTCCCGGGGACCCCCTGTAAATACTGACACACTCCCGGGGACCCCCTGTAAATACTGACACACTCCCGGGGACCCCTGTAAATACTGACACACTCCCGGGGACCCCCTGTAAATACTGACACACTCCCGGGGACCCCTGTAAATACTGACACACTCCCGGGGACCCCCTGTAAATACTGACACACTCCCGGGGACCCCTGTAAATACTGACACACTCCCGGGGACCCCTGTAAATACTGACACACTCCCGGGGACCCCCTGTAAATACTGACACACTCCCGGGGACCCCCTGTAAATACTGACACACTCCCGGGGACCCCCTGTAAATACGGACACACTCCCGGGGACCCCCTGTAAATACGGACACACTCCCGGGGACCCCTGTAAATACTGACACACTCCCGGGAACCCCTGTAAATTCACACACTCCCGGGGACCCCCTGTAAATACGGACACACTCCCGGGGACCCCCTGTAAATACGGACACACTCCCGGGGACCCCCTGTAAATACGGACACACTCCCGGGGACCCCCTGTAAATACGGACACACTCCCGGGGACCCCCTGTAAATTCACACACTCCCGGGGACCCCCTGTAAATTCACACACTCCTGGGGACCCCCTGTAAATACGGACACACTCCCGGGGACCCCCTGTAAATACGGACACACTCCCGGGGACCCCCTGTAAATACGGACACACTCCCGGGGACCCCCTGTAAATACGGACACACTCCCGGGGACCCCCTGTAAATACTGACACACACCCGGGGACCCCTGTAAATTCACACACTCCCGGGTACCCCCGGTAAATTCACACACTCCCGGGGACCCCTGTAAATACTGACACACTCCCGGGTACCCCCGGTAAATTCACACACTCCCGGGGACCCCTGTAAATACTGACACACTCCCGGGGACCCCCTGTAAATACGGACACACTCCCGGGGACCCCCTGTAAATACGGACACACTCCCGGGGACCCCCTGTAAATACTGACACACTCCCGGGGACCCCCTGTAAATACTGACACACTCCCGGGGACCCCCTGTAAATACTGACACACTCCCGGGGACTCCCTGTAATTACTGACACACTCCCGGGGAACCCCTGTATAAATGATATATCACACTGCATGTTACAGGGTATAACGCTGCTGTACAATGTTCCCTGTAAGCTGCGCAGCCAGATTTCCGGCTTTTGAATGCTAAAACTGTGCAAACGCGGTATTTTGAATGGGCCGTGCGGCGCCAAAAAGCATTTAAGGGAACATTACACAGGATATACGGCACAGAAACAGGCCATTCGGCCCAACCGGTCCATGCCGGCGTTTATGCTCCACTCGAGCCTCCTCCCATCTTTCCTCATCTAAATCTATCAGCATAACCCTCTATTCCCTTCTCCCTCATATACTTGTCCAGCCTCCCCTTAAATGCATCTATACTATTCGCTTCAACCACTCCCTGTGGTAGCGAGTTCCACATTCTCACCACTCTCTGGGTAAAGAAGTTTCTTCTGAATTCCCTATTTGATTTCTTGGTGACTATCTTATATTGATGGCCTCTAGTTATGCTCTTCCCCACAAGTGGAAACATTCTCTCTGTATCCACTCTATCAAAATGTTTCATAATTTTAAAGACCTCTATCAGGTCACTCCTCAACCTTCTTTTTTCAAAGAGAAAAAAGAGACCCAGCCTGTTCATCCTTTCCTGATATGTATACCCTCGCATTTCTGGTATCATCCTTGTAAATCTTCTCTGCACCCTCTCCAGTGCCTCTATATCCTTTTTATAATATGGCGACCAGAACTGTACACAGTGCTCCAAGTGTGGTCCAACCAAGGTTCGATACAGGTTTAGCATAACTTCCCTACTTTTCAATTCTATCCCTCTAGAAATAAATCAGAGTGCTTGGTTTGCTTTTTTTAAGGCCTTGCTAACCTGCGGCGCAAGTTTTAGTGATCTGTGTATTTGTACTCCGAGATCCCCAATTGTAAGATAGAATGTACCTGTAGGATTTAGTAAACATTATTAAGATTTTAAACCATTATTAAATAACTATGATGTCTGACAAGGTGTGTTAAAAGCCGAAAGCCTGTATAAAATGGTAAACGGCTGAGAAGCAAAGCATGATGGTAAATTATGCCAACTTGATGTAATTCTGTAAAATGGTCTGTTCAGTAAACAAGGAGATAGTGAGGAACAAGAAATTCAGCAACTTTGCAAAAGAAGATAGGGGGCTGGAGACAGTCACCACTCCGCCTTCTCAAAAATGCAGAACCGGCTAAACAATGAGCTGATTAAAAAGCAAAAAGACATCTGTGAGAACTTAGTGTGATATTACTGCCACGTAGGCAAAAGGGAGAAAAAGGGTATAAAAATACAGATATTGAACACCGAAAGCAGCGCGAAACCAGAGGAACAAGAAACTTCAGTCAACAGAACACAGCAAGAGAACAAAGAGACCGCGCCACAGTCACTCGGATGGAATGCCGGGGTTCGATGAACAGACTGCGACTATCTCCTTGTTAAGTATTACTTCTTTGTACAGGATGTTTAATGCTTAATGAACCTGTTTTACTGATACACAATATACCTGTACCCAGAGTGGTTTGTGTAGTCACGGACAAATTATTCTAAAAAGCTTTCAAAAGCTACATTTGTTCCTCTACCCCACCCAGACTCGCACCCTCCAAGTAATAAGTGACCTTCCTATTTTTCCTACCAAAATGTAATACCTCACACTTATCTGTGTTGAATTTCATTTGCCAATTATATGCCCATTCTGCAAGTTTATTATGTCCTCCTGTAATTTGTTGCAGTCCTCCTCAGCATTGACTATTCCCCCCAATTTGGTGTCATTCGCAAATTTAGAAATTGTGTTTTTGATTCCAAAGTCTAAATCGTTAATATAAATTGTGAACAAGCGGTCCCAGCACTGATCCTTGTGGAACACCACTACCCACCTTCTGCCACTGTGAATAGCTACCTTTTACCCCATCTCTGCTTTCTGTCTTGAAGCCAGCTAGCTATCCATTCTGCTACTTGTCTCCTGACTCCGCATTCTCTGACCTTATTCATCACTGTATTATGTGGTACCTTATCGAAGGCCTTTTGAAAATCTAGATACATGACATCTACTGCATTACCCTTGTCTATTCTCTCTGTTACCTCTTCAAAAATTCAATGAGGTTGGTCAAGCAAGACTTTCCCTTTTGAAATCCATGCTGACTATTCATTATTATATTTTTGGTTTCTGGATGTTCTTCTATTTTCACCTTTAGTAGGGATTCCATTATTTTTCCCGTCACCAATGTTAAGCTGACTGGTCTATAATTCCCTGGACATGTTCTACCTCCCTTCTTAAATATAGGTATTACATTACTGGGTATAACACTCCTGTATATATTGTATAACACAGCGTGCGTTACTGGGTATAACGCTCCTGTATATATTATATAATAACACACCGTGCGTTACTGGGTATAACGCTCCTGTATATATTATATAACAACACACCGTGTTACAGGGTATAACGCTCCTGTGTATATTATATAATAACACACCGTGCGTTACTGGGTATAACGCTCCTGTATATATTATATAACAACACACCGTGTTACAGGGTATAACGCTCCTGTGTATATTATATAATAACACACCGTGCGTTACTGGGTATAACGCTCCTGTGTATATTATATAATAACACACCGTGCGTTACTGGGTATAACGCTCCTGTGTATATTATATAATAACACACCGTGCGTTACTGGGTATAACGCTCCTGTGTATATTATATAACAACACACCGTGCGTTACCGGGTATAACGCTCCTGTGTATATTATATAACAACACACCGTGCGTTACCGGGTATAACGCTCCTGTGTATATTATATAACAACACACCGTGCGTTACCGGGTATAACGCTCCTGTGTATATTATATAATAACACACCGTGCGTTACCGGGTATAACGCTCCTGTATATATTATATAATAACACACCGTGCGTTACCGGGGATAACGCTCCTGTATATATTATATAATAACACACCGTGCGTTACCGGGTATAACGCTCCTGTATATATTATATAATAACACACCGTGTTACTGGGTATAACGCTCCTGTATATATTATATAATAACACACCGTGCGTTACTGGGTATAACGCTCCTGTATATATTATATAATAACACACCGTGTTACTGGGTATAACGCTCCTGTATATATTATATAATAACACACCGTGCGTTACTGGGTATAACGCTCCTGTATATATTATATAATAACACACCGTGTGTTACTGGGTAGAACGCTCCTGTATATATTATATATTAACACGCCGTGCGTTACCGGGTATAACGCTCCTGTGTATATAATGGGCCAGATTTTGCTGTGAAGAGAATGGTGAGGCAAACAGCGCTCACCGTTATTTACGTGCAAATCAGGACAGCTCCTCCATAAAGTGCGTGAAAACGGTGTCTCGCCATCGGGCTTCCCATTCTAATATATTGAACAGCGTGAAGTTCCTGTACTGACATCATAGATACGGACTAAACTCGGCACAAAAACTAAGTTAGGTCATTCCAGTCTAAGTACCCTTCGAATGGTGCGGTAAGTCTTCATTAGTGCCAAACAACCTCTCTGGCAGTGAAAATTAACATTAACAAGTGTGAAGTCTCATTCTCTCTCTCTTCACCCAATCTTTCTTTCCTTTTCTGTACCTGATTTGAGCTGGAATTAAATATTCCAACTGACATTTCCTGCTTCAGACTCTGTGTTGCTGATAAACTATTCTTCAATCTGATTGGTTAAGGAGATGCACACAGGTTCCAGATGCCCTGTAGAGGGCACCGTGTCGGTTGGATGTCCTGCTGACAGCAACATGCCGTGCAAAACCCCATGGAAAGTCTAGCAGCAAGTGCAAGTCGAAAGGTTTGCCACTCAGAGCAAAGTACGGCTCAACATAATAACACAATCCCTTGGAAATGGAATGGGGCTTGAACACGCTACATCCTGATTCAGAGTCAAGAGTTCTACCAGTTGATCCAAGTTGAATATTAAATTGCTAACAGGTTTATTAAACAGTAAATAGTTAAGCAATCAGAAGCGAAAGCACACCATAGGTTTACAGCAGCTACTGGCTTAATGATCCCTCCTCAGAAGCTAGAGAGCAACAAACGTTTACAACTGCTAATGTTAAGTCTGAATGCAAACTGGAATGAGCCCACGGTTCCTGAATATGAACCTTTACGTGGTGGCTCGCTGTGAACTCCCATGATTCTCTGTCCATCGATCTCGCTCTGCCAATTTCAGATGGACAAGCCTAATTTGAACAAGTTAAAATCTTTTTAATAAATTGACCAGTGCAAAAGAAATGTTAATATGTCTCTCTTGATCTGAGCTGTCAATCAAACATATATACAAACAAAACCCAGAAGGTGCTGGTATTTGAATTGAATGGCAGAAGGTGCTGGTATTTGAATTGAATGGCATTGCCCATCCCGCAGATACCTGACACAGGAGTTAACATCCTGGGGCTTTGTGTATCAAAACAAGATGGGCCATTTTCAGCTTTTAATCCCATATGTACTATGAGGGAAAGAAAGAAGCCAAAAACATTATAAGTCATAAACAAAAATGCCACTCTGACATAAATTTACCCGGACTTAATCACCGATTGATTACCATTAAATAATACCAATGAGCTCGCCCAATAGTGTAGAGGGAGCTTTATTCTGTATCTAACCCGTGCTGTACCTGCCCTGGGAGTGTTTGATGGGACAGTGTAGAGGGAGCTTTAACCTGTATCTAACCCGTGCTGTACCTGTCCCGGGATTGTTTGATGGGACAGTGTAGAGGGAGTTTTTCAGTGTTTAACTGGACTGAAAATAGTGTAGTTTTATTCTGCACCTAGCCATTGAGAGATTGTACCTGCCCTGGGAGTGTTTGATGGGACAGTGTAGAGTGTAAAAAAAGCACTCAATTCTCCAGCACTATCGTTATTAGTGGTATGGTAGCATAGTGGTTATGTTACTTAACTAGTAATCCAGAGGCCAGGACTAATAATCTGGAGACGCGAGTTCAAATCCCAACCACGGCAGTTTGGAATTTAATTTCAGTTAATTAAATAAATCTGGAATTAAAAGCTTGTAACAGTAACACAGTAACGGTTACCATGAAACCACAATGAATTGTTGCGAAAACTCTCAGTATCACTTTCAAGTCCCTTGCCCCACTCTATCTTTGTGATGTCCTACAGCCTCGTGTCCCACCCGCTCTAACACTGGTGGCCACTCTCTCAGCCACTATGATCCTGTCCTCTGGAGTTCCCTCTGCCGTGATAATTCCCAACCTGCTTCTAAAAACATCCTCAAAGCTCAACTCTTCAACCTTGCTTTTGGTGTTTGCCTCTGAGTCAGAAGGTCGTGGGTTCAAGTCCCTCTCCAGAGATCTGAGCACATAATCCAAGCTGACACTCCCAGTGCAGTACTGAGGGACAACTGCACTGTCAGAGATGCCCTCTTTTGGATGTGGCATAAGAATTAGGAGCAGGAGTCGACCATTCAGCCCCTCGAGCCTGCTCCACCATTCAATAAGATCATGGCTGATCTTCGACCTCAACTCCACCTTCCCGCACTATCCCCATATCCCTTGATTCCCCGAGAGTCCAAAAATCTGTCTATTTCAGTCTTGAATATACTCAAAAGACTGAGCGTCCACGGCCCTCTGGGGCAGAGAATTCCAAAGATTCCCAACCCTCTGAGTGAAGAAATTTCTCCTCATCTCAGTCTTAAATGGTCGACCCCTTATCCCGAGACTATGCCCCCTAGTTCTAGACTCTCCAGCCAGGGGAAACAACCTCTCAGCATCTACCCTGTCAATCCCCCTCAGAATCTTTTATGTTTCAATGAGATCACCTCTCATTCTTCTAAACTCCAGAGAGTATAGGTCCAATCTACTCAATCTCTCCTCATAGGACAGCCCTCTCATCCCAGGAATCAATCTAGTGAACCTTCGTTGCACCGCCTCTAAGGTAAGTATATCCTTCCTTAAATAAGGAGACAGAAACTGTGCACAGTACTCCAGGTGTGGTCTCACCAGAGCCCTGTACAATTGTTGCTTGCTGTACCTGCATGTTAACTCTGTGTTTCTTGTACTAGGACACTCAAATCTCTTTGATCACCAACATTTAATAGTTTCTCACCATTTAAAAAATATTGTTTTTCTTTTCTTCCTACCAAAGTGAATAACCTCACATTTCCCCACATTATAGTCCATCTGCCACCTTATTGCCCACTCAATTAACCTGTCTATATCCCTTTACAGGCTCCTTGCATCCTCCTCACATCTTACTTTCCCACTCAGCTTTGTATCATCAGCAAACTTGGATATATTGCATTCAGTCCCTTCATCCAAGTCATTAATATAGATTGTAAATTGATGAGGCCCCAGCACCGATCCTTGCAGAGCCCCACTAGTTACAGCCTGCCAACTGAAAAATGACCAGTTTATTCCTACTCTCTGTTTTCTGTCTGTTAACCAATCCTCGATCCATGCTAATACCTTACCCCCAAACCCCATGAGCCCTTATCTTGCTTAACAACCTTTTATGTGGCACCTTATCAAATGCCTTTTGGAAATCCAAATATACTACATCCACTGGTTCCCCTTTATCTACCCTGCTAGTTATATTCTCAAAAAACTCTAATAAATTTGTTAAACATGATTTCCCTTTCATAAAACCATGTTGACTCTGCCTAATCATAGTTTGATTTTCTAAGTACCCTGTTACCACTTCCTTAATAATGGATTCCAGCATTTTCCCAACGACTGATGTCAGGCTAACTGGCCTATAGTTCCTGGTTTTCTCTCTCCCTCCTTTTTTGAATAGTGGGGTACATTTGCTACCTTCCAATCCTCTGGGACTGTTCCTGAATCTAGGGAATTTTGTAAGATCACAACCCATGCATCCACTATCTCTGCAGTCACCTCTTTTAGAACCCTAGGATGTAGGCCGTCAGGTCCAGGGGATTTGTCGGCTTTTAATCCGATTAGTTTCTCAAGTACTTTTTCTCTACTGATTTTAATTACTTTAAGTTCCACGCTCTCATTAGTCCCTTGGCTCCCCACTATTTTTGGTATGCTTTTTGTGTCTTCTACTGTGAAGACAGATACAAAATATTTGTTTAAAGCCTCTGCCATTTCCTTGTTCCCCAATATAATTTCTCCTGTCTCAGCCTCTGAGGGACCAACGCTTACTTTTGCTACTCTCTTCCTTTTTACATTCTTGCAGAAGCTCTTACAATCTTTTTATATTTCTTGCTAATTTACTCTCATATTCTATTTTCTCCCTTTTTTTAAATCAATATTTTGGTCATCCTTTGCTGGTTTCTAAAGCTCTCCCAATCCTCAGGCTTACTACTATTCTTCACAACATTATAAGCCTCTTCTTTTAAACTAATGCTATCCTTAACTTCTTTAGTTAGCCACGGATGGATCACTTTGCCCGTGGAGTTTTTATTTCTCAATGGAATGTATATTCGTTGAGAATTTTGGAATATTTCTTTCAATGATTGCCACTGCTTATCTACTGTCATACCTTTTAATCTAATTTCCCAATCTACCTTAGCCAACTCACCCCTCATAACTACGTAATTGGCTTTGTTTAAGATTCCAGTGCCAGACTTAAGAATGTCACTTTCAAACTCAATGTGAAATTCTATCATATTATGATCACTCTTTCCTAGAGGAGCCTTTACCATAAGTTTACTAATTAACCCTGTCTCATTACACAAAACAAGATCTAAAATAGCCTGTTCCCTGGTTGGTTCCATGACTTATTGTTCTAGGAAACTGTCTCGAATACATTCCATGAACTCGTCCTCCAGACTATCCTAGCCAATTTGATTTGCCCAATCTATATGCAGATTAAAGTCCCCCCACGATTATTGTATTACCTGTGTTACAACCTCCTATTATTTCTTGATTAATATTCTGTTCAACGGTATAGCTACTGTTTGGGGACCTATAAACTACTCCCACCACTGTTTTCTGCCCCTTGTTATTTCTTATCTCCACCCATACTGATTCTACTTCCTGATCCTCTGAGCCAAGATCCTTTCTCACTACTGTCCTTATGTCATCCTTATTTATCAGGGTTTCCCCTCCTCCTGTTCCAGTCTGCCTGTCTTTTCGATAAGTCAAGTACCCTGGAATATTTAGCTCCCAACCTTGGTTACCTTGCAACCATGTCTCTGTAATGGCTATTAGATCGAACCCATTTATCATTATTTGTGCCACTAATTTGTCTATCTTGTTTCGAATGCTTTGTGCATTCAGGTAAAGAGCCTTTAGTTTTAACCTTTTACCATTATTCCCTGCTTTCATCTTACTCACTGATGCACGATTACCTTTAAACTCTCTGTCCCTTCCTGTCACACGTTAAACTGAGGCCCCGTCTGCCCTCTCAGGTGGGCGTAAAAGATCCCGCAGCACTATTTCGAAGAACAGGGGAGTTCTCCTGGTGTCCTGGGCCAATATTTATCCCTCAACCAACATCATCAGAACGGACTATCTGGTCATTTATTTCATTGCTGTTTGTGGGAGCTTGCTGTGTGCAAAATTGGCTGCCGCATTTCCTACATTACAACAGTGACTACACTTCAAAAAAGTAATTAATTGGTTTTACAGCGCTTTGGGACATTCTGAGGTTGTGAAACGTGGTATAGAAATACAAATTCTTTTTGCTTTTAGTTCCCCCCCAATCCTAACCCTGTCCATTTGCCCCTTACCCGCTCCTGATCAGCATCCGTCATTCTCTTCCTTCGCGTAAAGTGCTTTGTAACGTCTTCCTGGATGTGAGGAATGCGATGGAAATGCAAGTTGCTGTTACCCCTTCCCTCTCCCAATCCCCAGTAACAGGGAATAACACTCTACAACAACAACTTGTATTTATACAGCGCCCTTCACACAGAAACATCCCAAGGTGCTTCACAGGAGCGTTATCGAAAAAAATGTGACACCGAGCCACATAAGGGGACATTAGGCCAAATGAGCAAAAGCTGGGTCAGAGAGGGAGGTTTTAAAGGAGGAGAGCGAGGCGGAGAGGTTTCGGGAGGGAATTCCAGAGCTCAGGGTTGATCTAGTAAACTACTATTCTCCATCATTCAAACTGCTTACAGTTCAAACACCCTCCACATTGGGGTGGAGTTTTGTGTTAAATGTTGCTATTAGACGGGCTTGCTGTATAGGTGGTTGTTTCATCTGAGAATACCTTTACAAGTTGCTGCTATTGGCACAGTACATTATTTCCCTCAATTCTCCATTTTTCTTACCCTGGTCCCCTCGGGTCTCACAGCGAAGGCAGGAAGGCATGCGACCATCTCTCAGGCCACCGCTCATAAACACCAAAGTTATGGAGGGCGAGAGCAACCCAGGAATGAGACCCTTGATTTACCTTTTGCTTTTAGATCCCACCCCCCGCCCAAGCTAACCATCTCCATTTGCCCTTTACAGCATCCATCATTTGAGCTCATCCAACACTTAGGGACCAAAGTGGCAATCTGTGTGTCGAGCCGGAAGATGTAGGTGAGGTTTTAAATGAATATTTTGCATCTGTGCTCACTATGGAGAAGGACGATGTAGGCAAAGAAATCAGGCAGGGGGATTGTGATATACTTGAACAAATTAGTATTGAGAGGGAGGAGTTACTCGCGGTTTTAGCGGGCTTAAAAGTGGATAAATCCCCAGGCCCAGACGAGATGTATCTCAGGCTGCTGTGTGAGGCAAGGGAGGAGATTGCAGGGGCTCTGACACAAATTTTCAGAACCTCTCTGGCCACAGGGGAGGTCAAAATTGAGAGGTCGCACAACACCAGGTTATAGTCCAACAGTTTTATTTTAAATCACAAGCTTTCGGAGTTACAACTTCTTCGTCGGGTGAAGTGAGGAGATACAGAATCGTCAAAGCATATATAGATACAGAACAATGCATGTGTAACTTACAATTGCAGACAACTAAATTCAATCATCCTGACTGTTTATCTGCCGAGGTGTGATAAAGTTAATCAGGTCAGCCAGGAAGGTACCACATCAAAGACATAGCAAGATACAACTGAGACAATGAAGTGGAGTCGCAGGGGTCTAACGTGTCAAAAGCTGCCGTCTGTATGTAAAACGATTAACTTTAAAATTTTTACTTTTTTACTGGGGATCACATCTGTGAACAAGCCAACGACGACTCGAGTCCGGATCACGTCATGTATCGTGACATAAACCCAAGATCCCGATTGAGACCGTCTTCATGAGTGCGGAACTTGGCTATCAGTTTCTGCTCGATGCAACGCAAAATCATCGAGCAGAAACTGATAGCCAAGTTCCGCACTCATGAAGACGGTCTCAATCGGGATCTTGGGTTTATGTCACGATACATGACGTGATCCGGACTCGAGTCGTCGTTGGCTTGTTCACAGATGTGATTCCCAGTAAAAAAGTAAAAATTTTAAAGTTAATCGTTTTACATACAGACGGCAGCTTTTGACACGTTAGACCCCTGCGACTACACCTCATTGTCTCAGTTGCATCTTGCTATGTCTTTGATGTGGTACCTTCCTGGCTGACCTGATTAACTTTATCACACCTCGGCAGATAAACAGTCAGGATGATTGAATTTAGTTGTCTGCAATTGTAAGTTACACATGCATTGTTCTGTATCTATATATGCTTTGACGATTCTGTATCTCCTCACTTCACCCGACGAAGGAGTTGTAACTCCGAAAGCTTGTGATTTAAAATAAAACTGTTGGACTATAACCTGGTGTTGTGCGACCTCTCAATTTTGTCCACCCCAGTCCAACACCGGCATCTCCGCATCATGACCACAGGGGAGGTGCCAGAGGACTGGAGGACAGCCAACGTAGTACCATTATTCAAGAAGGGTAGTAGGGATAAACCAGGGAATTACAGGCCAGTGAGCCTAACATCAGTGATAGGGAAATTATTGGAAAAAATTCTGAGGGACAGAATTAGTCTCCACTTGGAGAGGCAAGGATTAATCAAGGATAGTCAGCATGGCTTTGTCAGGGGGAGATCATGTCTAACCAATTTGATTGAATTTTTTGAGGGGGTGACTAGGTGTGTGGATGAGGGTAGTGCAGTTGATGTAGGCTACATGGACTTCAGTAAGGCTTTTGACAAAGTCCCGCATGGGAGACTGGTCAAGAAGGTAAGAGCCCATGGGATCCAGGGCAATTTGGCACATTGGATCCAAAATTGGCTTAGTGGCAGGAGGCAGAGGGTGATGGTCGAAGGTTGTTTTTGTGACTGGAAGCCCGTGTCCAGTGGTGTACCGCAGGGATCGGTGCTGGGTCCTTTGCTGTTTGTAGTGTACATTAATGATTTAGATATGAATGTAGGAGGTATGATCAGTAAGTTCGCAGATGACACGAAATTTGGTGGGGTGGTAAATAGCGAGGAGGGAAGCCTCAGGCTACAGGACGATATAGACGGGTTGGTCAGAACAGTGGCAAATGGAATTTAACCCTGAAAAGTGTGAGGTGATGCATTTTGGGAGGACTAACAAGGCAAGGGAATACACAATGAATGGTAGGACCCTCGGAAGGACAGAGGATCAGAGGGACCTTGGTGTGCATGTACATAGATCCCTGAAGACAGGACAGGTAGATAAGGTGGTTAAAAAGGCATATGGGATACTTGCCTTCATTAGCCGAGGCATAGAATATAAGAGCAGGGACGTTTTGATGGAGCTGTACAAAACGCTAGTTAGGCCACAGTTGGAATACTGTGTGCAGTTCTGGTCGCCACACTATAGGAAGGATGCGATTGCATTGGAGAGGGTGCAGAGGAGATTCACCAGGATGTTACCTGGGTTGGAGCGCTTCAGCTATGAAGAGAGACTGGACAGGCTGGGGTTGTTTTCCTTAGAGCAGAGAAGGCTGAGGGGGGACCCGATTGAGGTGTACAAAATTATGAGGGGCATAGATAGGGTAGATAGAAAGGAACTTTTCCCCTTAGTAGAGGGGTCAATAACCAGGAGCATAGTTTCAAGGTAAGGGGCAGGAGGGGATTTGAGGAAAAACATTTTCACCCAGAGGGTGGTTGGAATCTGGAACTCACTGCCTGAAAGGGTGGTAGAGGCAGGAACCCTCACAACATTCAAGAAGCATTTAGATGAGCACTTGAAACGCCATAGCATACAAGGCTACGGACCAAGTGCTGGAAAATGGGATTAGAATAGATAGGGCTTGATAGCCGGCGCGGACACGATGGGCCAAAGGGCCTCTTTCTGTGCTGTATAACTCCATGACTGCGCGTGTCCTAACTCGCACCAAGTCCCATTCACCCATCACCCCTGTGCTCGCTGACCTACATTGGCTCCTCGTCCAGCAACGCCTCGATTTTAAAATTCTCATCCTCGTGTTCAAATCTCTCCATGCCCTCAACCCTCCCCATCTCTAATCTCCTCCAGCTGCACAACCCCCCCCCCACCCCCCGAGATCTCTGCGCTCCTCTAATTCTGAACTCTTGTGCATCCCCAATTTCCGTCGCTCCACCACTGGCGCTAGGCCATTCTGGAGTGAAATCAGGAAGCACTTCTTCACAGAAAGGGGAGTGGAAATCTGGGACTCTCTCCCCAAAAGGCTGTTGAGGCTGGGGGTCAACTGGAGCTTTCAAGACTGAGATCGATAAATTTTTGTTGGTTAAGGGAACCAAGGGATATGGGGATAGGGCGGGAAAGTGGAGTTGATGTAAAAGTTTAGCCACAAATTTAGTGAATGGTGTAGCAGACTTGAGGGGCCGTATGGCCTACTCCTGCTCCTATTTCTTATGTTCTTAAGACATATGGAGCAAAGGTGGGTAAATGGCAATGAGATACAGATCAGCCATGATCTAATTGAATGGCAGAACAGGCTAGAGGGGCTGAATGGTCTCCTCCTGTTCCTATGTAAACGAAAGAAAGACTCACATTTCTACAGCGCCTTTCACAACCACTGGACATCCCAAAGCGCTTTACAGCCAATGATGTACTTTTTTTTGAAGCGGAGTCACTGTTGTAATGTAGGAAACGCAACAGCTAATTTGCCCACAGCAAGCTCCCACAAACAGCAATGTGATAATGACCAGATCATTATTTTTTTTTTAAAAGTGATGTTGAGGGATAAATATTGGCCAGGACACCGGGGATAACTCCCCTGCTCTTCTTCAAAATAGTGCCATAGGATCTTTTACGTTCACCTGAGAGAGCAGACGGGGCCTCGGTTTAACGTCTCATCTGAAAGACGGCACCTCCGACAGTGCAGCACTCCCTCAGCACTGCACTGGAGTGTCAGCCTAGCTTTATGTGCTCAAGTCCCTCGAGTCGGATTTGAACCCATGACCTTCTGACTCAGATGCGAGGGTGCTACCCACTGAGTCATGTAACAAGATGGAGGGGTTGAACAGCCTCCTCCTGTCCCTAACCACGATTGTTGGCGGGAGAATCACCAGACGTTTGCCAGGTAGAATGTCAGCTTGGTGTCACCCCTGCCACGCAGCGCAAACCACGAGAGCTCTCCCCCCGCTTCCTGACCCTCATTTCCCCGAGCACTTGCTATGACCCAACAATGCTCCTACAGCCTGTGCGATGCCACAAAGGATGGGGCAAAGCTTGCCAGAACAAATCTCCGTCTCTGTCAATCACCGGCAAAAAAATACTTTTGCGAAGAGAGCGTGTTCCGAGACATCAGCGAGTGACATGGGAGCACTTTCTCATGTCCTATTACCGATCCGTCAACGCTGAAATTCTCCTCTTATTGTGACAGACTGAGCTGCTCGGCGAGGAAATGCCATCAGGGAATATCAAACGCTGCAGAGATATTCTCTCTGATAGAGGTCAAGACTCTGGTTGGGGAGGGGGAGGGTGGAATCACCGATGCAGGAACGCGACCTTGTATATTTTTTTTTCTTTTTTCTTCCGATGGAATCATTTACGGGCCACTTTGCACATGTTCCCTCGGTTCCGAGCTGAGAGATACAATTACAGCCTAGATTGAGCTCTTGGGCAGGGATCCAATTTATGTTTCCATCTCGAAGACAAAAAAAAAGTCTTTCAAAGCCTGGGGCTGCTACTCGAGCCGAGAGAGCCTGACATTTTTACCACCATGATCCACCATGCCTGTCAGGTGGAATGAGTCTTTTGTCTTGGCTTGCCACTCAAAAGCATTGCATTTACAGCCTCTTAAGCAACACGGGGCTCATCAACCCGGGATATGGATGTCTCTAACCAGCTCCCGTCGAGGGCTGCTTCTGAAACATTGCCCTTTTGCAGGACTTGGTCCCATTCCGCCAGCCAGCGCGGAGAATTAAGGAGCACCAAGTACTCCTCATCTCAAAACCACCAGCCTTTCCCCTCATAACCTTGCATCGCTTTGCTTTCTTTCCACACTTAAAGCAAGGGTAGGGACCAGGGGGAAAAGAGAGCTTTTGTTAAAAAAAATGTATGTTTTTAACCCAGAGTTTCTACTTATGATGTACATACACCTCTCGTCTCTTCCAACACTGATTCCTCCCCTCCCGCAACATACACATGCCCACCTGTGCCATGCTGACTGGCAGGTGCAATGGAGAAGAGTCAGGTGATGAGTCTGTGGATGTAAATCCGTATCCCACCATTCTGTGCACTCAGTGCCCCAATACACCAACACTTCAACAAGTCTTTCAGTAAGATGTGAGAGTTACTCCTTAACTACTGATACGCATCATATGAACCCCCCGCAAAGGGGTATGGTAGCATAGTGGTTATGTTACTGGACTAGAGGCCTGGACTGATCCAGAGACAAGAGTTCAAATCCCACCATGGCAGCTGGGGAATTTAAATTCAGCTAATCAAATAAAAATCTGGAATATAAAAAAAGATAGTATCAGTAATGGTGACGACGAAACTACCAGATTGTCATAAAAACCCATCTGGTTCACTAATGACTTTTAGTGGAAGGAAATCTGCCGTCCTTACCTGGTCTGGCCAGGCCCACAGCAATGTGGTTGACTCTTAACCGCCCTCTGAAGGTGGCTCACCACCACCACCTTCTCAAGGGGAAATTAGAGATGGGCAATAAATGCTGGCCTTGCCGGTGACACCCACATCATGTGAATGAATTTTTTTTAAATGCTTATAAGCGCCAGTTTTTACGAAGAGGATGGGAAAATTTGACCTGGGCAGATGGAAGCCTCAAGTACCAGAGGATATAAGTTTAGAGTGAGAAGGGGGATTGGGTGGTGCAGTGGGTTAGACACTAACCTTTCGCCTCTGGGTTCAAATCCTTGCTAGGATAAGTCTTGTATGCCTCTGGCTGCCAGGGTTCCATGTGAAATGAGTTTGGTCAGTCTCAGCACAGCAGGCGTCCGTGCCACTCAAATAGGCCCAAGGACGGTTGGTGTTGGAACAAATGCCAGACTGGTGCAGGAAGGAGTGGGCTCGTGAGGCAGGAGCTGAGGCACTGCAGAAGGAGCTTTACTCTGTATCGGTGCTATTGTCCAAGATAGAAAGTGTTTCATTTCCAACATTTTGCTGAGCACGAAAGGTTAGGAGTAAGAAAGGAAATCAAATGGAACTTCTTCCACTTATGGCTATGGAGTAAATGCCCAGAGAAAGCCATTAAAGAAAGCTAGTATAATTAGGTCAAAGAAACAATGAAAGAAGAGCAGGAAGGATATTGGGAGAAGAAAGGTTGGCAGGGTTGGCACTAATGGTTGCCTTCTCTTCCTAAATATTCTCAAGCTGACGATTGGACAGTTTTCTACATCGCAGACAGCGTACGAAATCTCGAACATTCTATAGGTATTGTGCCCGAACACATCACTAATGCATAATTGGGATCAATCTGGACCTAACCTGCCCGTTGTGAAACTGATGAGATCGGGGCCAATGCTGGTTTTACACCCTGCCTGATTTTACTCTCCACTGAAGTCAACAGTGATCTTGGGCGAGGTGTAAAACCGGCGTTCCACCTGCTCCCGTGGGTTTCCTGCCCCGGCGACTGAGGTTAAAATGACCCCCCGAGCCCGAGGTGACTGGGGTCTGCAAGCCCAGTAGCACATTAGGCCCGTGCTCTCATACGCTGCAGTACAAGTATGTAAGGAGGTCCACACCTGCCACAGCCACACACTAGAAGTCCCAGCATTCAATGGCTTGACACCTTGGCTCCTCCATTGGCCAAGTGAATAAAGGCAACATCTAGTATGAACCAAAGCCAGACAGACTTGGAGGGTCCCAGGTTTGATTGTTGGTCAGGAGGTTCAACTGGTCTCAGCAACCCAGGGAGGCCAGGGTTCCTGCTTCCGGTAAGCCTGAACATTGGGAAAGGACAGAATTAGGCTTGGCTGGGACATCCTTTTGTGCTTTCTTCCCCCACCCCCCCCACTTGTGAGGGATCCAAAACTAGGGGCCAGAAACATAAGATAGTCATTAATAAATCCAATAGAGAGTGGCGAGAATGTGGAACGCGCTACCACGTAGGTGCATTTAAGGGGAAGCTAGATAAGTACATGAGGGAGAAAAGAATAGAAGGGTATGTTGACAGGGTGAGACGAAGAGGGGTGGGAAGAGGCTCAGGTGGAGCACAAACACCGGCACGGACCAGTTGGGCCGAATGGTCTGTTTCTGTGCTGTAAAATTCTACAAAATCCTCCAAGGTCCAATAGTGTGCCGTCACTCACTGCCGAGTTGGCATCCATGGAATCATACCCAGCAGGGCTCAGCACCTTTAGGAAAGGTAGGCAGCTGGTGGGAGTTCATCTGATGACAGTAATTGCAGACCTGTGCCAGTAGACACAGGACATCGCAGGATACTGGGTTATGCTGGAGAGCGAGAAACAATTCCATCATTCATCATCCCCTACATATGACAAGCGGCATTATTACAGCTGTATCTTGATAAGTGTGTGGCTAGTGTACCACGAAATTTAAAGCTAAGATCAGGGCCTGTGCATTACGGAAGCGAGTTGGAAATGTAATTGTGGAGTGGAATGACGCGCATTAATTTGATGGGAGCAGTACATTCCACACAGACCCTCGAACCTGCACACAGACACACTGCTTCCTCACACCGGGCAAAGGGCTGTGCAACTGTAGCAATTCTTCGCTGAAGCATTCCTGATCTCTGCACTGGGGAGTCATTTGCTTTTAGAAAAGCATTAAAGAGATGATTCCGCACAGCTCTCTCTTGAACGTGCCACCACAAGGATGGAGGCGTAAACAGAATTCAATTGATCTTTACACCTCGCTCCAAATGTCAAATATTTACAATCCAGCTAACATTTTACTCAAGGCTATTTTTAACCAACTAAATCCAATGGAGGGGGCAGGATATTGAATAAAAGTCCTCATAGAAAGCTCCCCCCAACCACAATTTTACTACACAGAACCGGCGATAATACAATGGGATGTGGGGTAAATTAAAATAAAAACAGTTTATATGGGCTCTTTTGAAATGATAGAACTAGGAATAACTTGCATTAACCTCCTGCAGCCCTACAACCCTCCCAGATCTCTGCATTCCTCCAATTCTCGCCTCTTGCGCATCCCTGATTCCCTTCGCTCCATTGACGGCTGTGCCTTTAGCTGCCCCGGCCCTAAGCTCTGGATTCCCTCCCTAAACTTCTTCGCTCTGCTACCGCTCTCCTCCTTGAAGATGCTGCTCAAAATCGATCTTTGACCAAGCTCTTGGCCATCTGTCCCAATATCTCATGTGGCTCGGGGTCAAATTTTGTCCGATTACGCTCCTGTGTCACGTCTTGGGACGTTTTACACCGTTAGGGGCTATATAAATGCAAGTTGTTGTTTGTTTGTTGTGTCCAATGAGGGAGGGGATGCATTTATATGTTGAGTCAGGGAGCAGTTATGACATTACAATTGGCTTCAGTGCCTCTTGAACAGACATGCTCCTGACCGCTAACCTGGAAAGTGCTCAGAAGACTTGGCTTGTTGGAGGAGCCCGCCAGTACTCACTCGCATAGCGCACACTCGAAGAACAATCATCTGGGCAAGGACCCAGAGAGCGGCCAGCCCGGACAGCTGGCTAGGTCAGAGATTGACAAAAGTAATAGCAGCTCATGTGGCTACTATAACATTGATCTAGGAGCGCACGGACTACTCAGCGGTACTGAGAAAAGCAGTGTACCTAACAGCACCATCACCCCAAGGACTGCAGTGGTTCAAGGAGAAAGCCGACCACCACCTTCTCAGGGCAACAGGGATGGGCAATAAATGCAGGCCTTGCCACACCCGGAGAACAAAGTTATTTGCTGAGATCTTGCGCCTGGCAGGACCTGGGCTATGCTTGCTGCCATTTGCAATCTAGCTCTCTGCTGTCAATCTTTTTTAATGCTTCTTTTGGGTATTCCATCTGACTTTTGTCAAGACTACCAGCCTTACTAACCCTTTTGTTTCTGCATCTTTTAAAAATATTTGTATTTGGCCTTAATGTTTGTTTGGATGGTTCTGCTCAGCTTATTCGTGGCCTCATCTCCATCACGCTCAATTTCCTCTTTAGAGTCAAAGATTTATTGTATGCTCTATAAAGCACAAGTCTGTCCAAGGCTCCAAATCTGTTCCCATATCTGGGAAACTCTTCTAATATCTCTCGCACACTTCTAGATGGGACAAACGATCAACCACCGATGGGTTTCTCTCACCTGTAAACCAGTAGCGCTCATTGCAATCTTTCTGCTCTATTTATTGATACTACTATGGTCAGTATTCCTCTGAATTTTCCTCATTCCTTCCAGTTCCAACTACACCATCCTCCTCTTTCCTGTACCCTTACTGTTTTGAAGGGGCAGGGGGACAAAGGAAGAGACAGAGAGACAAAGGGAGTGAAGAAAACCAAAGAGAAACGCGAATCGTTTTGGGACACAAGAAAACAGAGAGAAAGGAACTTTCATATATAGCAGTTTATCGTGTCGTTAGATGTCCCAAAGTGCCTCACAACCAATGAAGTATTGTTGAGGCACCTTTGCAGACTGAAGACTCATTGTACCACCTCTAACTCCACCCATTCTTTTCCAGGACCTGAAAACTATCTTTCCTTTTGCGTTCTGCAGGTTTAACACTCCCGCTTGAATTTACCCAACTACAACAACTCAAGTTACCTCATCTTTCAACCTCATGTGGTAATGTCTTGCACTGTGGGCCTTGATCCTTCACCCAGCTTTCTCAATTTAGCCCCTTCATTTTGCAATTCCCAAGGCAACACCTTTTGGTCTCATGGCATTCAGGTAGGAAAAACACTAAATAGGTGACGAGGGTTAGCAGTGCCTGTGCTGCACGACACGGACTTCCTGATGGTGGTTGGTCTGCCAAGGAGAGGCGCAAGGCATCACTCATCACCCCCACAAGGCGACACAAGCTTGCCATAAATTAACTGTGGGCGCGCTTCAAACATCTTGGGCTACAGAACGGCATTCTGGAGTGATTCACCTGCTCTTGGCCAAGGAGGAACAGTGCCTGGTACTGGGGAAAGGGGTAAAAAGAAACCTAGAGTCCCCAAATAAATTCAGGGTCAGAAAAAAGTGTCTTAAAAAGTAAATAGAGGTTTTAAAAAGTAAATGGAGGATTTTTTTTAAATAAAAATACTTTATTAAAATAAATTTTCTACGACTTCAAGTATAAACAGTGGAAAGGATTGCCATGACTCTTCAGAGTACTTGCGATGGACCAACACAGGTACAATATGGAGTCACCTGGATTACAATAACCAAGTTACATTGTTTAGCAAGACACGCAATGAAAAGATGTCTAATACATTGAAAATTTGGTTCTGAGTGAGGGCATGAATCCATCCAATTTATATTGTTTGCTCCTCCATCTTCCCTCCTCCTCCCATCCCAAGGACTGCCAACTCTAGGGGAATCAAGGGATATGGGGATCGGGCAGGAAAGTGGAGTTGAGGTCGAAGATCAGCCATGATCTTATTGAATGGTGGAGCAGGCGAGCGGGGCCTTATGGCTGAATCCTGCTCCTATTTTTTTTGTTCTTATGACTTACTGCTTCACCCAAGTAGCTACTCGTCAAGTGTGAGCCTAGACAGCGAGCTCCAGTGGGGCATCTCAGTGCAAGAGGGCATCGCAGCTCAACTCAATCTTGTCCTTAGCTAACACACAAATGTTCAAGCTGGGGGCACAGCATAGCAATCGGGGGCAAGAAGCATGGCTGAGCTTTCCCCCTCTACAGCTCCGAAGCACCATGCCCAATGTAATGCCCCACGATGGAGATCAGTATAGGCCAGGAATTAAAGCTGGCGCTGTTACTCAGTACCACTCCAGACGTTGCCTTTACACACTAAGCCTCTCAGTCGTAGAATCACAGCACAGAACGAGGCCATTCAGCTCATCGTGCCTGTGCCGGCTCTTTGAAAGAGCTCTCCAATTAGTCCCACTCCTCCGCTCTTTCCACATAGCCCTGCAAATTTTTCCTTTTCAAGTATTTATCCAATTCCCTTTTGAAAGTTATTACTAAATCTGCCTCCACCACCCTTTCAGGCAGTGCATTCCAGATCATAACTCGTTGAGTATAAACATTTTTCCTCATCTCCTCCACCCCTGACTTTTTTGCCAATTATTTTAAATCTGTGTCCTCTGGTTACCGTCCCTCCGCCAGTGGAAACAGTTTCTCCTTATTTACTCGATCAAAACTTTTCATATTTTTGAACACCTCTATCAAATCCCCCCTTAACTTTCTCTGCTCTAAGGAGAACAACCCCAGCTTCTCCAGTCTCTCCATATAACTGAAGTTCCTCAATCCTGGAACCATTCCAGTAAATCTCCTCCGCACCCTCTCCAAGGTCTTGACATCCTTCCTAAAGTGTGGTGCCCAGAATTGAACACAATACTCCAGATGAAGCCTAACCAGTGATTTATAAAGGTTTAGCATAACTTCCTTGCTTTTGTACTCTGTGCCTCTATTTAAAAAGCCCAGGTTCCCGTATGCTTTTTAAAAAAAAAACACCTTCTCAACTTGTTCTGCCACTTTGAAAGCTTTGTGTGTGTGAACTCCCAGATCTCTCTGTTCCTGCACCCCCTTTAAAATTGTACCATTTAGTTTATATTGCCTCTCCTCATTCTTCCTACCAAAATGCACTTCATACTTCTGCCGTGTGTCTGCCCATTTCACCAGTCTGTCTATGTCCTCCTGAAGTCTGTTACTATCCTCCTCATTGTTTACTACATTTCCGAGTTTCTTGTTATCCGCAGACTTTGAAATGATGTCCTGTATACCCCAAGACCAGGTCATTAATATCAAAGAGCAGTGGTCCTAATACTGACCCCTGGGGAACACCACTGCACTCTTCCCTCCAGTCTGAAAAACAACCCTTCACCACTGCTCTCTGCTTTCTGTCCCGCAGCCAATTTCGTATCCACGCTGCCACTGTCCCTTTAATCCCATGGGCATCAATTTTGATAACAAGTCTACTTTGTGGCACTTGATCAAAGCCTTTTGAAAGTCCATATACACAACATCAACCGCACTACCCTCATCCACCCTCTCCGCTATTTCAGCAAAGAACTCAATCAACTTTGTCAGACACGATTTGCCTTTAACAAATCCGTGCTGGCTGTCATTTATTAACATAAACTGGAAACATAAAATAAAGGTTAGGGGGAGCTGCCTTGGTCGGCTCTCATATACATTCAAGCAGCCAGCTCGGGAGCAGCACTCAACAGCACCAAGCCCTGGCAGCAGGTTGCCCCAGCTGCCCTCTCAGCCAGGGCACGGTGCATGGCACAAGGACACCTAGAGAGGAAAAGAAAATACATTAAAAAATGAAAGAACGAAAAGAAAAAACCCCTCATTTTAAGTGTGATCAGTAAACTCCAAGTCAATTACTGCGACTTGAAGTGTTGATCGGCAGGAAAACAGCAAATGCTGGAAATACTCAGCAGGTGCCGAGGAGAGCAGAAATGTGGACGGATGGACGGACTGATTTGTTTCTTCACAGATGCTGCCTGACCTGCTGAGTATTTCCAGCTTGCCCAGTTTGTGTTTTCGGTAGGAACTATGTCGGGTCTGGGTCAGACTGGAAAAGGAAGCCTTGCATTTATGCAGCACCTTATCGTGTCTCCCCGAAACGCTTCAAATCGCTTCACATCCAAGGAATTACAGTTACTGTTGTGCAGCTAAAAGCAACAGCAGATTTGCATACAGAAAGATCACACACGCAGGAATGAGATGAATTAGCAGTTAATATTTTTTTTTGTTTTTAAGTAGTGCTAGAGCATGGGCTATAACAAAGAGAACAACTCCCTGCTCTTCATCAAATGGTGTCATGGGATCTTTAACTTCCATTTGAACCCTCAACAGGCAGGCAGGGCATCACTTTAATGTATCTTCCAAAGAATGGCAGCACCTTCAACAGCGCAGCACTCGCTCAGCACTGGAGTTGAAGTGTCAGCCCAGATTATGCGCTCAGGTCCTGGAGTGGGGCTTGAACCCGAGAGCGATAGATTTTTGGACTCTAGGGATGGGGCAGGAAAGTGGAGTTGAGGTCGAAGATCAGCCATGATCTTATTGAATGGCGGAGCAGGCTCGAGGGTCCGTCTGACCTACTCCTGCTCCGAATTCTTATGTTCTTAACCCACAACCTTCTGACTCAGGAGGTGAGAGTGCTCCCAACTGAGCCAAGCTGGCAGCTGCAACACGAAAGTATCCAGAGTGTTTTACCATCAAGCAGAAATAAAATGTTGAAATACAAGCAAAACTGATGTTGTGCATCAGACTGTCTCCATTGAGAGAGGTAGGTTCGAATGGGAAGGGTGGCGTGAGACGACAGCCCCCCTCCTGGTTACATCTCACACCAAATCCTTTTCCCACGAGTTGGAATCAAGATTGGGATTGCTGTACCTGACTGTTCAGGCTGTACAAAGCCCTGAGCTGTACTAACATCTACCACAGGGTTCGGTCAATGAACGTTTCCACTGACTCCCTTTCCCACCCCTGGAAGTGAATGGGAAGATGTTGCGTGTTGAGATGAACAGCTTATACAAGGAGAAACACAACCAGGGAAAGGGGGTGGGAGAAAAGAGAAAATCACCAATTACTTTACAGCTCATTCTTTTTATTTTCTTGTGCACGCGATCATTTTTTGTTCTTTTCTAGACGCTGCCTGAGTGTTTTCAGCATGTTCTATTTTTATTATGGATTTAATGTATTTTTTTCTCTTCCCATCGGTTGCTGCCAATGTTCCCTTTAAGCTGCACATTGCTCCAGGGGTCCCGTGCAGCCGGCTTTAAAGGGTCCACACGGCCCCCAAAAAATTACGGGGAACATTGGTTGCCGCCCCTCTCCGCTTGACAGCCCAACCCAAGCTGTGAACTCGCTAATGTGAGAAATCACCCTGCATGCCAGTACTGCTTGGTACAGTGCACTGGCACCCAAACTCAGTGAGCCACTAGGCCCTCTGTAATGTGAAACCCCTCTCAAGGTGCTGTCATAAAAAAAGCAAAAATGAGAAGTCGCACAACACCAGGTTATAGTCCAACAGATTTATTTAATTGTACAAGCTTTCGGAGCTGTCGCTCCTTCGTCAGGTAAGTTGCTAACTTACCTGACGAAGGAGCGACAGCTCCGAAAGCTTGTAAAATTAAATAAATCTGTTGGACTATAACCTGGTGTTGTGCGACTTCTCATTTTTGTCCACCCCAGTCCAACGCCGGCATCTCCACATCATAAAAAAAGCAGTCAAAGCACTGGGGTTCATTTCTAGAGGGGTAGAATTGAAAAGCAGATAAGTTATGCTAAACTTGTATTGAACCTTGGTTAGATCACACTTGAAGTACTGTGAACAGTTCTAGTCTCCAAGAAAAGATATCGAGGCACTGGAGATGGTTCAAAAAAGATTTACAAGGATGATAGCAGAACTGTGAGGTTATACCCATCAGAAAAGACTGAAAGGCTGGGACTCTTCTCTAGAAGACTGAGGGGCAGCCTGATAGAGGTCTTTCAAATTATGAAGGGGTTCAATAGGGTCGACGTAGGAGAAGATATTCCCACTTGTGGGGGAGATCAAAACTAGGGGCTATAAATTTAAGATAGTCACGAATAAATTCAGTAAGGAATTCATAGAAACCGCTTTCCCCAGAGAGTGGTGAGAATGTGGAACTCGCTACCACAGGGAGTGGTTGAGGTGAATAGCACAGATGCATTTAAGGGGAAGCTAGATAAACACATGAGGGAGAAAGGAATAGAAGGTTATGAAGACTGGGTGAGATGAAGAGGGGTGGGAGGAGGATCGTGTGGACCATTAACACCGGCATAGACCCGTTGGGCCGAATAGCCTGTTTCGGTGCTGTAAAATTCGATGTAATTCCAAGTCATATTTGACAGAGCTCCTTGTGGTGTTTTGTAAATGCCGTGTGTCACTCGCCCTTTTTATAGCTGTGATGGGGAGCTCTGCCCTGCACTATTGCTGGGCTCGACTATTAACAGGGAGGCTTCGAGTCCCGACATGCAGGACCCATTCCGCTCATTTACTCCCATTAGCTGCTGTGATCCGACCGCTGTCAGCTGGCTGGCTTATGCTGTGGAGTGCAGTCGACGAGGATGAACTGCGCGCCTGCAGTCAGCTGTGCTCCAGTACAGTGGGAGCATCTCTTTACACACAGCAGACAGCTCTTCACTATTAAGGGATTCCATCGCGTGACATGCAAATTGCAATTAGGCAGAAAAAAAACACAGATCAAAGCACCATCGGAATGCTGACATTGCAATCAAAGGTAACATCCTCAAAACAAATCAATGATCCGTGGTAAGAGCATCCTTCCAGAACAGCAGCTAACTGCTCCCTGGACTGGCTGAAGTGGCACTAACACTTTACGGCCAAAACTCAGGTAATCCCTTCTTCTCGTCTGAGCGATTCCACCAAACGATGTCATGGGTTAACCGAAGAACATGAGCCCACAGCCAAGATTCTACGCGTGACATCATCAACGGGACCATCCACTGGGGCTGGGGGGGGGGGGGGGGGGCGCTGTATAGGTTGCATTTTAACAAAAAAAAAATCAGGATTAACTTTTATACCATTTTAATAAGAGCCCATTACCCATCAGGATTTTAAGTGTTTGCGGCTGGCAATTTACTTTTAAAACATAAAGGCTACTGAGGTATTGCAATCCGTTTAATGCAGCAATGCCGACTGGTCATTATGACACAGCAGTGAAGTTGTTCATTGAGAAGAACTCCCAAGTGGAAGCGACTATCCAAAGTATGCTGTTCCAGAATACTCTGCCAGTGCGGGTTAATAATCAGGGGCGACACTTGCTGTTGCTTGCACCCCTGAAGGAAGATAAATGCTGCAGATTAAAATAAAATGCAGCGAGTGGCGAAGCAGGTCACAAGCACAAGCCCTGCCCAGACTGGGGATGAATGTCTCCTCTGGCTGCAGGTTGCAAGGGTCCTGTGGGATAAGAGTTTAGACAGTCTTAAACCCGTTCCTAGTGGGATTGGGTCCACAGCGCAAAACCAGGGGATTGGATATATAGTTGAAATGGAATAATTTGCAGAGCTCTTTCAAAGAGCTGGCACAGGCACCATGGGCCGAATGGTCTTCTGTGCTGTGTGATTGTCGGATACATCTCACTGGGCACTAACCAGATAATCATACTCTGGTTGACTGCTGCTGCAAGAATTTGAAAAAGTGCCACACTCATGCAGTTTAGAAATCAAAGAACTTGCATTTACATAGTGCATTTCACATTGCTAGCATGTCCCAAAGTTCTTTACAGCCGACAAATTAAGTGTTGTTTCGTAGGCAAATATAGCAGACCATTTTTATAAAAAAAGCAGGAGAATAGAGAGGATTATAAATGAAAAAATGACACTGGTGTCCTTCAACCTGCTGCGATATTATCGAGACTCAACAGACGGGTCTCGGGGGAAGGAGAGGTCACAGAACACAGCTAGGGTCAGATCTTTTCCTGTAAACTCAAGACGCGACAGACAAGCAGCGGACACACCAGTTGTAAGTGAGCGAACAGAAAGAGTACCTGGAATGTGGCGAAAGTGCCAGTCCCCGAGGTTTGGAGGCATTTCAGCGAGGGCATGCTGTCCGCCAGACTGGAGCAGCCTAACCACAGAGACCTGGGCACAGAACACTGTGAAAGAAAGGAGTACAATGAGATGGGGGGGGGGAGGGGGAAAAGACAACATAAAAATCAGATGAGCACAGAATGACACCACCTGCACTCTACAACAGGTTCATGAGCCCACCCCTACAGAACGAGAAACCCAGCTCTTTCAGATCTGAACCGAGTCAGTCCGACTCCCGGCAACTGAATCCATCACATCAGAAATGTCACAAACAGAATTCATCAGTCAAAGGCGCCGGGCTGTTTTCCCCTTGTGCAGGTTAGGAGCCCACATGAAAAACCGAAAAATCATGCTCCTCGCACCAAGAGCATTTTGACTTTTTACAACTGGGATAGGTACCAGCAGTGCATGGCTTGTCTACTGCAGAGTGTCCGTTATACAGTGTCTCAGCAAAAAGTTCATACATCTCAAAGAAAACGGGGAACTAAATCTTTTCACAGATAGATTCCTAGTGATAAAAAAAGACAGACTTGCATTTCTATAGCACCTTTCACGACCACCGGACGTCCCAAGGTGCTTTAGTCAATGAAGCACTTTTAGAGTGTAGTCACTGTTGTAATGTAGGAAACGCAGCAGCCAATTTGCGCACAGCAAGCTCCCACAAGCAGCAATGTGATAAGGACCAGATAATCTGTTTTAGTGATGTTGATTAAGGGATAAATATTGGCCAGGACACTGGGGAGAACTCCCCTGCTCTTCTTCGAAATAGTGCCATAGGATCTTTTACGTCCACCTGAGAGAGCAGAGGGGGCCTCGGGGTTGAACGTCTCATCCGAAAGACGGCACCTCAGACACTCTCAGCGCTCCCTCAGCACTGCACTGGAGTCTCTGGAGTGGGACTTGAACCAACAACTTGCTGATTCAGAGGCGAGGGTGCTACCCACTGAGCCACGGTTGATGCACGAAGTAAAGCTTTAAATAGTAACTGCAAGCAGCAGAAAGCTATTGCTGGCATTAGAATTTCAGTGAAGTGCAGTGCTAGTGAACCTTTTATACTGTGTCTAATTGAACGGTGAAAAGTACTACTATTGAATTACAGATGTTTGTCCTTCCAAACTTGGGTTGTGCCTGCAGAGTGCATTGAGCTGTATAATTTAGAGTGAAGTATTGGGGGCGTTACAGGGCTCTCACTCGTGCTCGGAGAAACTTGAAAAGAACTGTCATACATGAAGCACGTCAACATTCGGGTGTACGGACATTTCCTACAATGCAGTGATGTACATAATGCTGTCCGTGGCCACTCGCAGCCCCTTTCCCTTCACCTTCCCCTATGGCCTGTTGCTCGGTGCCCCTTCAGCTCTCCGTTCACAGGCTGCCTTTCCAACCGCGAGACGCTGACAGAAGTGGAAATCAGGGCCTTTCTCCTTTTCCTGCTCTCCAGCAAAAAGCAGCAAGGGAACGTTATTAGGAAAGAGGGTTATCCCCACAAAGAGAGAGGGTCCAATAATAATGGAGCTTTATTTCAAAAGCATTTACCCTCCCCACACCCCAGCTCTTGCTCTGCGGAAGTGCCTGGCTTCAACTGGCGAATTCCCACAGCAGCAGGTTTAAAATCAGATCGGTGCGTAGGGGAATCGCAGGTACAGACCCACGTCCCATCACGGTGGAGGGAATCGCAGGTACAGACCCACGTCCCATCGCTGTGTGGGGGAATCGCAGGTACAGACCCACGTCCCATCACGGCGGAGGGAATCGTAGGTACAGACCCACATCCCATCACGGTGGAGGGAATCGTAGGTACAGACCCACATCCCATCGCTGTGTGGGGGAATCGCAGGTACAGACCCACGTCCCATCACGGTGGAGGGAATCGTAGGTACAGACCCACATCCCATCGCTGTGTGGGGGAATCGTAGGTACAGACCCACATCCCATCGCTGTGTGGGGGAATCGCAGGAACAGACCCACGTCCCAGCACTGTGTGGGGGAATCGCAGGTACAGACCCACGTCCCAGCACTGTGTGGGGGAATCGCAGGAACAGACCCACGTCCCAGCACTGTGTGGGGGAATCGTAGGTACAGACCCACATCCCATCGCTGTGTGGGGGAATCGCAGGAACAGACCCACATCCCATCGCTGTGTGGGGGAATCGCAGGTACAGACCCACATCCCATCGCTGTGTGGGGGAATCGTAGGTACAGACCCACATCCCATCGCTGTGTGGGGGAATCGCAGGAACAGACCCACGTCCCAGCACTGTGTGGGGGAATCGCAGGTACAGACCCACGTCCCAGCACTGTGTGGGGGAATCGCAGGAACAGACCCACGTCCCAGCACTGTGTGGGGGAATCGCAGGAACAGACTCACGTCCCAGCACTGTGTGGGGGAATCGCAGGTACAGACCCACGTCCCAGCACTGTGTGGGGGAATCGCAGGAACAGACTCACGTCCCAGCACTGTGTGGGGGAATCACAGGTACAGACCCACGTCCCATCGCTGTGGGGGAATCGCAGGTACAGACCCACGTCCCATCACTATGTGGGGGAATCGCAGGAACAGACTCACGTCCCAGCACTGTGTGGGGGAATCGCAGGAACAGACTCACGTCCCAGCACTGTGTGGGGGAATCGCAGGTACAGACCCACGTCCCAGCACTGTGTGGGGGAATCGCAGGAACAGACTCACGTCCCAGCACTGTGTGGGGGAATCACAGGTACAGACCCACGTCCCATCGCTGTGGGGGAATCGCAGGTACAGACCCACGTCCCATCACTATGTGGGGGAATCGCAGGAACAGACTCACGTCCCAGCACTGTGTGGGGGAATCACAGGTACAGACCCACGTCCCATCACTATGTGGGGGAATCGCAGGTACAGACCCACGTCCCATCACTATGTGGGGGAATCGCAGGAACAGACTCACGTCCCAGCACTGTGTGGGGGAATCGCAGGTACAGACCCACGTCCCATCACTATGTGGGGGAATCGCAGGTACAGACCAACGTCCCATCACTGTGTGGGGGAATCGCAGGTACAGACCCACGTCCCATCACTATGTGGGGGAATTGCAGGTACAGACCCACGTCCCAGCACTGTGTGGGGGAATCGCAGGTACAGACCAACCTCCCAGCACTGTGTGGGGGAATCACAGGAACAGACCCACGTCCCATCACTGTGTGGGGGAATCGCAGGAACAGACTCACGTCCCAGCACTGTGTAGGGGAATCGCAGGTACAGACCAACCTCCCAGCACTGTGTGGGGGAATCGCAGGTACAGACCCACGTCCCATCACTATGTGGGGGAATCGCAGGAACAGACCCACGTCCCATCACTGTGTGGGGGAATCGCAGGTACAGACCCACGTCCCAGCACTGTGTAGGGGAATCGCAGGTACAGACCCACGTCCCATCACTATGTGGGGGAATCGCAGGTACAGACCCACGTCCCATCACTATGTGGGGGAATCGCAGGAACAGACCCACGTCCCAGCACTGTGTGGGGGAATCGCAGGTACAGACCCACGTCCCAGCACTGTGTGGGGGAATCGCAGGAACAGACCCACGTCCCAGCACTGTGTGGGGGAATCGCAGGAACAGACCCACGTCCCAGCACTGTGTGGGGGAATCGCAGGTACAGACCCACGTCCCAGCACTGTGTGGGGGAATCGCAGGTACAGACCCACGTCCCATCACTATGTGGGGGAATCGCAGGTACAGACCCACGTCCCAGCACTGTGTGGGGGAATCGCAGGAACAGACCCACGTCCCAGCACTGTGTGGGGGAATCGCAGGAACAGACCCACGTCCCAGCACTGTGTGGGGGAATCGCAGGTACAGACCCACGTCCCATCACTATGTGGGGGAATCGCAGGTACAGACCCACGTCCCAGCACTGTGTGGGGGAATCGCAGGTACAGACCAACCTCCCAGCACTGTGTGGGGGAATCACAGGAACAGACCCACGTCCCATCACTGTGTGGGGGAATCGCAGGAACAGACTCACGTCCCAGCACTGTGTAGGGGAATCGCAGGTACAGACCAACCTCCCAGCACTGTGTGGGGGAATCGCAGGTACAGACCCACGTCCCATCACTATGTGGGGGAATCGCAGGAACAGACCCACGTCCCATCACTGTGTGGGGGAATCGCAGGTACAGACCCACGTCCCAGCACTGTGTAGGGGAATCGCAGGTACAGACCCACGTCCCATCACTATGTGGGGGAATCGCAGGTACAGACCCACGTCCCATCGCTGTGTAGGGGAATCGCAGGAACAGACCCACGTCCCATCACTATGTGGGGGAATCGCAGGTACAGACCCACGTCCCATCACTATGTGGGGGAATCGCAGGAACAGACCCACGTCCCAGCACTGTGTGGGGGAATCGCAGGTACAGACCCACGTCCCATCACTATGTGGGGGAATCGCAGGTACAGACCCACGTCCCAGCACTGTGTAGGGGAATCGCAGGAACAGACCCACGTCCCATCGCTGTGTGGGAATCGCAGGAACAGACCCACGTCCCATCGCTGTGTAGGGGAATCGCAGGTACAGACCCACGTCCCAGCACTGTGTAGGGGAATCGCAGGTACAGACCCACGTCCCAGCACTGTGTAGGGGAATCGCAGGAACAGACCCACGTCCCATCGCTGTGTGGGAATCGCAGGAACAGACCCACGTCCCATCGCTGTGTAGGGGAATCGCAGGTACAGACCCACGTCCCAGCACTGTGTAGGGGAATCGCAGGAACAGACCCACGTCCCAGCACTGTGTGGGGGAATCGCAGGTACAGACCCACGTCCCATCACTATGTGGGGGAATCGCAGGTACAGACCCACGTCCCATCGCTGTGTAGGGGAATCGCAGGTACAGACCCACGTCCCAGCACTGTGTAGGGGAATCGCAGGTACAGACCCACGTCCCAGCACTGTGTAGGGGAATCGCAGGTACAGACCCGTGACACATCACTATGTGGGGGAATCGCAGGTACAGACCCACGTCCCAGCACTGTGTAGGGGAATCGCAGGTACAGACCCACGTCCCAGCACTGTGTAGGGGAATCGCAGGTACAGACCCGTGACACATCACTATGTGGGGGAATCGCAGGTACAGACCCACGTCCCATCGCTGTGTAGGGGAATCGCAGGTACAGACCCACGTCCCAGCACTGTGTAGGGGAATCGCAGGTACAGACCCGTGACACATCACTATGTGGGGGAATCGCAGGTACAGACCCACGTCCCATCACTGTGGGGGAATCGCAGGTACAGACCCACGTCCCAGCACTGTGTGGGGGAATCGCAGGTACAGACCCGTGACACATCACTATGTGGGGGAATCGCAGGTACAGACCCACGTCCCATCACTGTGGGGGAATCGCAGGTACAGACCCACGTCCCAGCACTGTGTGGGGGAATCGCAGGTACAGACCCACGTCCCATCACTGTGTCGGGGAATCGCTGGTGTGAATGTACATCCCATTGCTTTGTGCTGCAGCCTGTTGGAACATTGATGACTGGCCCCTGAAATGGATACTGATTGGGATTGTAAGCTCAGACATAAAGCTAGTTAAGGTACACTAGAGTGACATATTTTTCCCCAATACATTAAGCAGGCCTGGTGACATTACAAAGGGTTGTAAAACCACCGTTGCAGTTGATGTAAAAAATTCAACTGTTAGAAATCTCAATGAACTTTCAGCATCTCTGACAAATGTACAATCAAGGTAGCAGTGGGAAAATCTGTACCAATATAGAGCATCAAATGGTCTTTTGCTGCCTTCTCCTTCCCCGCTCTGGTGTCTAGATGTTTTCTGCTGTCAGTTGATCGCGGACAGGATCACCCTAGTGTGAAGGATCTGCAGTGTTTTTCCAGCTAATAATTCTGTAATTCTAACCATTCGTCTGAATTTCCAGACTCCATTCACACTTCTCCGCAGACAGCTGTCTTGAGTCGCTGAGCTACCAGACGTGGGAGAGTGGGTTGTAGTAAAAACCAACCATCCTCCGATGTAATAGAATTTCAACATGCACCTTGTCCGCACAGACAGGTGTTTGTAGGGAGGGAGGTTTGCAGTAATAGCAAGCGCAGGAAGCTTGCCGCTCATGCAAAACCCCACGCAGGGAGCATGTGTCGATGCTGGAATGCATTCATCGGTCCAGTGGAGCAGTCGCACTTCTCACACTGCCTGGTGCGCTGCCAAGTGAGCAGGTCACAGTCGAGCAGAGCGGTGTTCGTTTAGAGCTCCGCTATATAACGGAGGGTTCCTCAGGAGCAGGAGACACATGTGCATCAGATGTGTAGACAGCTGTCTACAGCGAGGAGTGGAACAGTTTCTGGTTTAAACTCAGACAAGGGACCAACTATGACAGAATTAGTGAGTAGAGCGGGAATGTTGTGATGTTACTGGACTTGTAATCCAGAGAACGCAAGTTCAAATCCCACCACGGCAGCTTGAGAATTTGAATTCGGTTTTTAAAAATCTGGAAGTAAAAAGTTGCTGTCAGTAAAAGTGACCATGAAGCAGTCGTAAAAACCCATCTGGTTCATTAATGTCCCTTCAGGGAAGGAAACCTGCCGTCCTTACCCGGTCTGGGCCTGTATGTGACGCCAGTCCCTCACCAACGTGGTTGACTCTTAAATGCCCTCTGAAGTGGCCCAGCAGGGCACTCAGTTGTATCAATAGAGATGGGCAATAAATGCCAGCCTCGCCAGCGACACCCACATCCCGAGAATGAATAAAACAATCTCAGTATTGCGACTCGGATTTTAGTAAAAGACGTGAAATTCTCAAGCGAACTCCACCTGAACCGTAAAAAATACGCAGCCATACAATTATAGATTTTGTCCTTCAAAACATGGATGGCGTCCAGAGGGAGAGAATTCTGAACTGTGTAACATTGGAGCCAAGTATTGGTAGTTAGTGGTCTGTGAGTGCATATCACACAACGCTAAAGTGCATATTAAGCATAATAAGTGCGTTGAAAAAGAACGACTTGCATTTCTATAGCGTCTTTCACGACCACAAGCGCTTTACAGCCAAATGAAGTATTTTTGAAGTGTAGTCACTGTTGAACTGTAGGAAACACGGCAGCCAATTTGCACACAGCAAGCTCACACAAACAGCAATGTTATATTGACCAGATCATCTTTTTTAGTGATGTTGGTTGAGGGGAAAAGACGTCTTACTGCAATTATATAGGGCCCTGGTGAGACCACACCTGGAGTATTGTGCACAGTTTTGGTCTCCTTACCTAAGGAAGGATATACTTGCCACAGAGGGAGTGCAACAAAGGTTCACCAGACTGGTTCCTGGGATGGGGGGATTGTCCGATGAGGAGAGATTGAGTAGACTAGGCCTATATTCTCTAGTAGCCATGATGCGGAGATGTCGGTGTTGGACTGGGGTGGACAAAAGTGAGAAGTCGCACAACACCAGGTTATAGTCCAACAGCTTTATTTGAAATCACAAGCTTTCGCACTTAAGTTCCGCACCCATGAGGACGGCCTCAACCGGGATCTTGGGTTCATGTCACGCTACATGTAACCCCACCTGACGTAGAGCCATCCAGACTCGAGTCGTCGTTGGCTTGTTCTCTCTACACAGATGCGGCCGGACCTGCTGTGATTTCCAGCAAAAAAAAGTAAAAAGTTTTTTGTTTTCCATACAGACCCCAGCATCTGCCACATTTGACCCCCTGTGACCCCACCTCATTGTCTTTGATGTAATGTCTTCCTGACTGACCTGTCTGGACACCATCCACACCTTTGATTGCCGTGATTGTCTCTCTGCCGAGGTGTGATAAAGGGCAGTTAGAAAGATTAACTGTAGTCATCTGGCAGTGTTCTCTGACTATATATGCTGTGCCCATATGCATTTCTTCACTTCACCTGACGAAGGAGCAGTGCTCCGAAAGCTTGTGATTTCAAATAAAGCTGTTGGACTATAACCTGGTGTTGTGCGACTTCTCACTTATATTCTCTAGAGTTTAGAAGAATGAGAGGTGATCTCATTGAAACATATAAAATTCTTACAGGGCTTGACAGGGTAGATGCAGGGAGGATGTTTCCCCTGGCTGGGGAGTCTAGAACCAGGGGTCACAGTCTCAGAATAAGGGGTCGGCCATTTAGGACTGAGATGAGGAGAAATTTCTTCACTCAGAGGGTGGTGAAATTTTGGAATTCTCTACCCCAGGGGGCTGTGGAGGCTCAGTCATTGAGTATATTCAAGACAGAGATCGATAGATTTTTGAATATTAAGGGGATCAAGGGATATGGGGATAGTGCAGGAAAGTGGAGATGAGATAGATGATCAGCCATGATCTTACTGAATGGCGGAGCAGGCTCAAAGGGCCAAATGGCCGACTCCTGCTCCTATTTCTTATGTTCTTAACGTAGTAAAACATCCCAAGGCGTTTCACAGGAGTATTAAAAGACAAAAAATGTGATACCGTGCCACATAAGGAGATATTAGATAAGGTGACCAAAAGCTTGGTCAAAGAGGTAGGTTTTAAGGAGCGTCTTAAAGAAGGAAAGAGAGGTAGCAAGGCGGAGAGGTTTAGGCAGGGAATTCCAGAGCTTAGGGCCCAGGCAACAGAAGGCACGGCCACCGAATGTTGAGCGATTACAATCAGGGATGCTCAGGAGGGCAGAATTAGAGGAGCGCAGATATCTCTGGGGGTTGTGGGGCTGGAGGAGATTACAGAGAAAGGGAGGGGTGAGGCCACGGAGGGATTTGAAAATAAGGATGAGAATTTTGAAATCGAGGTGTTGCTTAAATCGGGAGCCAATGTAGGTCAGTGAGCACAGGGGGTGATGAGCGAACGGGGCTTGGTACAAGTTAGGACACGGGCAGCCGAGTTTTAGATGACCTCAAGTTTATGTAGGGTAGAATGTGGGAGGCCAGCCAGGAGTGCGTTGGAATAGTCAAGTCGAGAGGTAACAAAGGCATGGATGAGGGTTTCAGCAGTGGATGAGCTGAGGCAAGGGCGGAGACGGGCGACGTTACGGAGAGGGCAGACAGGGCCTTGGTTTAATATCTCATCAAAAGGACGAGACCTCTAGCAGTGCAGCGCTCCGTCAGTGCTGCCCCTCCAACACGCCCTCAATACTGCCCCTCCGACAGTGCAGCACTCCCTCAGTACTGCCCCTCCGACAGTGCAGCACTCCCTCAGTACTGCCCCTCCGACAGTGCAGCACTCCCTCAGTACTGCCCCTCCGACAGTGCAGCACTCCCTCAGTACTGCCCCTCCGACAGTGTGGCGCTCCCTCAGTACTGACCCTCCGACAGTGCAGCGCTCCCTCAGTACTGCCCCTCCGACAGTGCAGCACTCCCTCAGTACTGCCCCTCCGACAGTGCAGCACTCCCTCAGTACTGCCCCTCCGACAGTACGGCACTCCCTCAGTACTGCCCCTCCGACAGTGCGGCGCTCCCTCAGTACTGCCCCTCCGACAGTGCAGCACTCCCTCAGTACTGCCCCTCCGACAGTACGGCACTCCCTCAGTACTGCCCCTCCGACAGTGCAGCACTCCCTCAGTACTGCCCCTCCGACAGTGCAGCACTCCCTCAGTACTGCCCCTCCGACAGTACGGCACTCCCTCAGTACTGCCCCTCCGACAGTGCGGCGCTCCCTCAGTACTGCCCCTCCGACAGTGCAGCACTCCCTCAGTACTGCCCCTCCGACAGTACGGCACTCCCTCAGTACTGCCCCTCCGACAGTGCAGCACGCCCTCAGTACTGCCCCTCCGACAGTTTGAGGTGAGGTGAAAGTGACTGCCCTTGACATCAGGCAGCATTTGACCAAGTGTGGCATCAAGGAACCCTAGTAAAACTGAAGTCAAAGGGAATCGGGTGAAAACTTTCCACTGGTTGGAGACATACCTAGCACAAAGGAAGATGGTTGTGGTGGTTGCAGGTCAATCATCACAGCAGGAGTTCCTCAGGGCAGTGTCCTAGGCACAACCATCTTCAGCTGCTTCATCAATGACCTTCCCTCCATCAAAAGATCAGAAGTGGGGATGTTCGTTGATGATTGCACAGTGTTCAGCGCCATTCACAACCTCTCAGATAATGAAGCAGTCCACGCCCGCTTACAACAAGACCTGGACGACGTTCACGCCTGGGCTGATAAGTAGCAGGTAACATTCGCGCCACAGAAGTGCCAGGCAATGACCATCTCCAACAAGCAAGCGTCTAACCACCGCCCCTTGACATTCAACGGCATTACCAACACCGATTCCCCCACCATCAATATCCTGGAGGTCACCATTGACCAGAAACTTAACTGGATCAGCCACATAAATACTGTGGCAATAAGAGCAGGTCAGAGGCTGGGTATTCTGCGGTGAGTGTCTCACCTCCTGACTCCCCAAAGCCTTTCCACCATCTACAAGGCACAAGTCAGGAGTGTGATAGAATACTCTCCACTTGCCTGGATGAGTGCAGCTCCAACACTCAAGAAGCTCGACACCATCCAGGACGAAGCAGCCCGCTTGATTGACACCCCATCCACCACCTTAAACATTGACTCCCTCCACCACCTGCATACCGTGACTGCAGTGTGTACCATCTACAAGATGCACTGCAGCAACTCGCCAAGGCTTCTTCGGCAACACCTCCCAAACCCGCGACCTCTTTTCACCTAGAAAAACAAGGGCAGCAGGCGCTTGGGAACACCACCATCTCCAAGTTCCCCAAGTCACACACCATCCTGACATGGAAGGATATCGCCGTTCCTTCATCGTCGCTGGGTCAAAATCCTGGAACTCCCTACCTAACAGCTCTGTGGGAGCACCTTCACCACACGGAATGCAGCGGTTCAAGACGACGGCTCACCACCACCTTCTGAAGGGCAATTAGGGATGGGCAATAAATGCTGGCCTTGCCAGCGATGCCCACATACCATGAACGTAAATGTGCAGCGCTCCCTCAGTACTGCCCCTCCGACAGTGGAGCACTCCTTCAGTACTGCCCCTCCTACAATGCAGCGCTCCCTCAGTACTGCCCCTCCGACAGTGCAGCGCTCTCTCAGTACTGCCCCTCCGACAGTGCAGCGCTCCCTCAGTACTGCTCCTCCGACAGTGCAGCGCTCCCTCAGTACTGCCCCTGTGACAGTGCAGCACTCTCTCAGTACTGCCCCTCCGACAGTGCAGTGCTCCCTCAGTACTGCCCCTCCGACAGTGCGGCACTCCCTCAGTACTGCTCCTCCGACAGTGCGGCGCTCCCTCAGTACTGCCCCTCCGACACTCCCTCAGTACTGCCCCTCCGACAGTGCAGTGCTCCCTCAGTACTGCCCCTCCGACAGTGCAGCACTCCCTCAGTACTGCCCCTCCGACAGTGCAGCACTCCCTCAGTACTGCCCCTCCGACAGTGCGGTGCTCCCTCAGTACTGCCCCTCCAACAGTGCGGTGCTCCCTCAGTACTGCCCCTCCAACAGTGCAGCACTCCCTCAGTACTGCCCCTCCGACACTCCCTCAGTACTGCCCCTCCGACAGTGCAGCGCTCCCTCAGTACTGACCCTCCAACAGTGCGGCATTCCCTCAGTACTGCCCCTCCAACAGTGCGGCATTCCCTCAGTACTGCCCCTCCGACAGTGCGGCGCTCCCTCAGTACTGCCCCTCCGACAGTGCGGCACTCCCTCAGTACTGCCCCTCCGACAGTGCAGCACTCCCTCAGTACTGACCCTCCAACAGTGCGGCATTCCCTCAGTACTGCCCCTCCGACAGTGCGGCATTCCCTCAGTACTGCCCCTCCGACAGTGCGGCGCTCCCTCAGTACTGACCCTCCGACAGTGCGGCGCTCCCTCAGTACTGCCCCTCCGACAGTGCGGCACTCCCTCAGTACTGCCCCTCCGACAGTGCGGCGCTCCCTCAGTACTGACCCTCCGACAGTGCAGCGCTCCCTCAGTACTGCCCCTCCGACAGTACATCACTCCCTCAGTACTGACCCTCCGACAGTGCGGCGCTCCCTCAGTACTGCCCCTCCGACAGTGCAGCGCTCCCTCAGTACTGCCCCTCCGACAGTGCAGCGCTCCCTCAGTACTGCCCCTCCGACAGTGCAGCGCTCCCTCAGTACTGCCCCTCCGACAGTGCAGCGCTCCCTCAGTACTGCCCCTCCGACAGTGCAGCGCTCCCTCAGTACTGCCCCTCCGACAGTGCAGCGCTCCCTCAGTACTGCCCCTCCGACAGTGCAGCACTCCCTCAGTACTGACCCTCCGACAGTGCAGCGCTCCCTCAGTACTGCCCCTCCTACAGTGCAGCGCTCCCTCAGTACTGCCCCTCCGACAGTGCAGCGCTCCCTCAGTACTGCCCCTCCGACAGTGCAGCGCTCCCTCAGTACTGCCCCTCCGACAGTGCAGCGCTCCCTCAGTACTGCCCCTCCGACAGTGCAGCGCTCCCTCAGTACTGCCCCTCCGACAGTGCAGCGCTCCCTCAGTACTGCCCCTCCGACAGTGCAGCGCTCCCTCAGTACTGCCCCTCCGACAGTGCAGCACTCCCTCAGTACTGACCCTCCGACAGTGCAGCACTCCCTCAGTACAGCCCCTCCGACAGTGCAGCGCTCCCTCAGTACTGCCCCTCTGACAGTGCAGCGCTCCCTCAGTACTGACCCTCCGACAGTGCAGCACTCCCTCAGTACAGCCCCTCCGACAGTGCAGCGCTCCCTCAGTACTGCCCCTCCGACAGTGCGGCGCTCCCTCAGTACTGACCCTCCGACAGTGCGGCGCTCCCTCAGTACTGCCCCTCCGACAGTGCGGCGCTCCCTCAGTACTGCCCCTCCAACAGTGCAGCACTCCCTCAGTACTGACCCTCCGACAGTGCAGCACTCCCTCAGTACAGCCCCTCCGACAGTGCAGCGCTCCCTCAGTACTGCCCCTCTGACAGTGCAGCGCTCCCTCAGTACTGCCCCTCCGACAGTGCAGCGCTCCCTCAGTACTGCCCCTCTGACGGTGCAGCGCTCCCTCTGTACTGACCCTCCGACAGTGCCGCGCTCCCTCAGTACTGCCCCTCCGACAGTGCGGCACTCCCTCAGTACTGCACTGGAGTGTCAGCCTAGATTATGTGCTCAAGTCTCTGGAGCGAGACTCAATTCCACAACCTACTGAAGTGTGAAGCTTCTCAGATATGTGACTCATGAGCCTACAGATATCTGTACATTAAAGCTAGGAGCTGACCAGTCTCAGATAGGGAGGAGCGAGGACATGGAGGGATTTGAAAACAAGGATGAGAATTTTTAAATCGAGGCGTTGCCGGACCGGGAGCCAACGTAAGTCAGCAAGCACAGGGGTGACGGGTGAACGTGACTCGGTGCGAGTTAGGACACAGACAGCAGAGTTTTGGATGAGCTCAAGTTCATGTAGGGTGGAAGATGGGAGGCCAGCCAGGAGAGCACTGGAATAGTTGATTCTAAAGGTAACAAAGCATGGATGAGGATTTCAGCAGCAGATGAAAAGGAATTCCCCAGTACTGAGCTGCGGAAGACTTTTATTTAAAATGCATTATGTGCTTTAAAAATCAGAGGCTTCACCAGGAGGAAATCCACCCAATCCCCAGAGAGAAACCAACAGGCAATGAGAATTTCAAACAATGTATTGACACAGACTGTGTTTAGAATGTGGAATTCCCTACCACAAACCCTCGCTGAAGCAGAGTCCAGGAATTCCTTTAAAAAGATAGTTGCTTGATTAAACAAAGAGGAATATTAAAAGAGTGCGAGGAGTGAGGAGGATGGGATTAGACTATTTGGCTCATGTGGAGAAAAGCACTGGCACACATAGCTGAAGGGCCTGTTCTTAAAACATTATGGCCCTTTTCACCTCCATCGCTCAACCCCCCACTCTGTACATCAACTTTGACCACACTGGTCCTGGAAGCAGTGGCACGGCAATGAAATCCTTAACCCTCCTATTAATCCAACACGAATCGTTCTGAAACTCAATGTAATTAAGATAGAGACAACAAAAATAGAATTATATAAATATTTAAGAACATTTTCTAATATTTATATTCTGATCCTGCCAGAAATTAGGTTTACATTTTTAATTTTTATTGCTTTGTAAACATATTTAAGAAAATGTTCCAATATTTATGGTTGTAAATGAGCAGCCATAATCAGCCAGCAATTAAATCATTTTACAAATACTGAACAGAGCCCAACATATAGAATGACTGCAGTCGTGTATTGATTTACTGATGTTCTGGGAATTGTATTCTGCAATTCCCTCTTTTTCTGTGAAAACAGAAACCTGATGATCTTTGCTGTAATGTACAAGGCTGCGTTTCCCTATAATCAGGGCCACTGGTTCATACAACGACTGAAGTAGTCAAATTTCAGTCTCGTTACATGGCCTTCTGGGATTTTGGGGCCTGTATTCTGTTTTTCAATGATAACCAGAATCTACAACCCTTCCTAATATCACACCGGAAGATGTGTCACAATCTGTATACATCATAAGCAGTCTAATCCGCGTACACTCCGTACACCTACATACCGAATGCACTTCACATAAGCAACATCAAAATGTGTGCTGTAGATCAGGAGCACGTCATTTTTGATATTGCTTATAGTCTTTGAGGGCCGTGCAGGTGTGTACCAGGAAATCTGGAGGAGAGCTGGAACGACATACACATTTAAATCCATGTTCCTCTAGATCACAAGTTACGGATACTGACAGGTCTTGGTGCTCTGATTTAACATTTATTCACCAATAATGCTGCAGCCCTTTTCCAAATCTCCAGACCCATGAAATTCAAACAGGGCAAACTGATGAGTAAAACAATACACAAACAGGGTTGTATCACGCTCTGTGAGCCGAATGAACAGGACTCAGAGGGCTGCAGTTTGAACGTCTCGACTATGGATTACACCTGGATATATTCACCAATAGACACAGTTAATGTACAGTGCGCACTTTGCACACATCGACAAACCAATATCGAAGAACATGCCTTCAGCATTGACACTGGGCTTATTTACTGCATCAGAACAAAGTATTGTAAAATTTGCACTTACACCAATAGGCTTTAATGTTCTAAATACACTTGGATAATCTCTAACTCAGAGCCTTTCTATTTGCCTGAGAACCTGCAACATTCTGACTCGGAAGCGAGAGTGCTACCTACTGAGCCAGGGCAGACAGCTGAAACAAGGAGGTGGGGGGCTTTGATAGCCCTGGGTGTAAGTTTGGGCTTTGGTCGTACTGAGGGGATGATCCTAAAGTTTGACGGAGCTGGGGTGGGGTCCGAGCGTTTGGCAACATTGTGGTGGAGGTGCTGGGTTTTGGCAGTAGGAGGGTGTCCTGTAGCCTGACACGACTGTGGAGGGGGAACATGGTATTTGGCAGAACTGGAGGGTGGAATGTGGGATTTAGCTCACTGATGGATTCCTGGGGTCTGCCACTAGTGTGGGATGGGGGAAGGCAGCACTCGAGGGGAAGGTTAGATCTGGCAGCAGAGATTTGTGTTTCTACAACATCTCTGGAAACACTGATATCAGTGTTCTGTGATCAGTTCCAGAAGGTGTGCCTTGTTGCATTACTGCCTTGTAGCAGTTACTGATTAGAATGTTTATGTTTTCTATTAAGAACATACAGGTGATGTTAATCAGAGCCTTTCTATTTGCCAGAGAAGCTTTTAAAATTGCATTCATTTGTATGGGAATGAAAAAAACTCAAATTAGGATGAGGAGAGACACCGTTTCTCTGTATGACCTCTCTCCCCCAGCTTAACACCTTTGAAAGTAAAAATGAATAGCTTTTATGTAAAAGGTTAATTGAAAACCTATTTAAATTCATTGTCTACTTTGTACTTAAATCAATTTCAAAAATACACATTCTAAAATTGTTATTGACAGAAACACAATTTGACTTTTCCACTGAGAAAAATAAATAAGATTATTTATAACTGAACATAGAAAAGCTGCAACAGGTGTGTAATCAGTACACTCTGTCACACTTGAAGGAGAACTGTGTTTTCTCGCTCAGCCTCTTAAAAATACTCAATATAAATCTTACCCGAACAAAGCTTTGGAAATCTGTCCTCCAGCTTCTATTCAAATCATTTTGAAAAACAACAAACAGAGACTTAAAAGCTGAAGGGAAATGTTCTAGCAACTGGGTGACGGAACGAGACTGCTGCAGCCTGGGAAATGTGCACACGGTCAGACTGAAGGATCCGCCTTCAGCTCATTGAGGGCAAAAATAGCAAGGCCAAGTGCAGACTTTTGTGAGAGGCCGAGTCCTTCATGTAAAACATTTGATGAAGGTTTTAAAAGACAAGTCAATGGGTAAATTTTAAATCATGTCATGAAATATCTATGATGTTTTTTATTTTGTTTCAAACCTTGTTTTTAGATATTAGAAATTTCAGTTACTGAGAAAAAAATGGGTAAAAGATGTTGTGATCCGATTGGTTCATCTTTTTTAATAGGTATCAGACCTCAATGACCAATCAGGAGATATAGCTGACTGGTCATTCAGGATTGGTTGGTTTCACAAATCCTTAGTAGTTTTTCATTGGCAGTTTTTCTGCCACTTTCCTCACTTTTGATTTGTGCATTCCGTAACTTTTTAGCTCTAATTTGCTGTTGTATTATTTTGATCCAATTGACAAAGTGAGACGAAGAAAGTGCTACAGGATTTAAGTACAACACTTACAGAAAACGCAAGGCTTTTAGTTGCTCTGCCATTGGAAAAGGGCTGCAGCATTATTGGTGAAATCAGGACCAAGTGTAGTCTTCATGTAAAGCGGTGTTAGCAGACTGGTGGGTAAGTGGACATGGGGATGCAGACCAATGTTCCCTGTAATTTTTTTTGGGTGCGCGGCCCATTTAAGTGGCTGCGTGGCCCATTCAAATGTTTGCCCATGTGCGGTTATTCCAACTGAAAAGCCGGCGAGCGGCCTGCGTGGGAGCTCCAGACCGCCTGGCAGCTTAACAGGAACATTGGTCCAGACGTAATTCAGTACCCATTTTAAGGTCACGCGTGCGGACTGTAGAATTCGCAAAATTATCGCGATTTTATAAAAATAAGAAGGAGACATAAAGTTTCGTATAAACAGCTTTATTTCAGCAGAATGCTGTCAGGTTTCAAAACGGACACAAACAGCCTGTAAAATGGCCGCCACGCCTCGTGGCAGAAAGTTCTAGACTTTCAGTGGGCAGACAAGATGGCGTTCCAATAAACATTTGTGCAAGATCGAAAAGATCCAACATGATGAGATAATGACAAGATGCGATGGGTTTACACTTTAAAACATGAATACTGAAATCGGCCTCCCAGGTGCAAACGAGGGCTATTGTACTGAGCGATCAAGGACCCATCCAAAGACATTAATATGCAAAATCCCCACGACTCTACGATGAGAGAGCCGTTCGCGGGTACTTACAGCAAGCATTTGGAAGCCCCAAAACCCCTCCAGGGAGACTACTAGCCGGTTCCACAATGGGAGAAATATTAACGGGTACTCAGACAGTTACAAGTGTCACCGAAACCCATTAAAGACTGAGATCACCCCATACAAGAAGTTTGAGCGCCAAAACCCTGACAAAAGATAGACATTAAGATTGGGCGGGAAAAGAGGAATTACAGCACTATAACTGTAAAGTACAACCGTCCATCTTTCTCTTGCTGCTTTGACTCGCTGGAAGGCTGCTGAACTTTTATTCTCTTGCCTGACGGCTCTGGACTCTGATCCGCTAGGATCAACCTCGTGGCTTGCCGCGAAGATCTGTGGAGAACTGGGCTGTGAGGCCTGGAAGCGGGCGCACCATCCCAAGAAGTCGGTAAACGGTGTTGGAACCGAAGGCCCGAGAGGAGATGAGATGAGATGAGATGAGATGAGAAGAGAAGACGACGACAATACGTATCGCCACGGTCAGTAAGCCCCGACCGCGCCTGTAAGTCGAATAAACACTTCTTCGAATTTTATCGGCTACTCCACAACTGGCCTAGGAAGACCCTTCTTCGAGTTCTATCGAACCGGTGTAGGGCACAGGAAGACTCTTCTTTGAGTAGTATCAGAACTCCGAGGGCAACACAGATCTTCATGACAGCAGACAGTCCAGCCTGCTAGCCGGAGCAGAAACGAGTAAACAAGTGGGGTACAGAGACCCCTGATCAACACGTGGATAGTCAGGTGCTGCGGTAAAACCATCCGAGCAGAGTTTCGGAATTCTCCGAGTTATCACGAGTGGTGAGCATGAGTCTCGATCCTACAAATCTAGATTAGGACAGGTATTAATAGGGGAGGGTTTAAGTTTTAAGGATAATTATAATGTGTGTCCCCTTTTACGATGTGTCGTGTGCTCCTCGTTTCCCTAAAATTAGTTTCATAACTGTGTGTAAGATTGTACTGTCGTTAATCTGTGCTTATGACATGTATCTCATAATCTTGAATAATATGCAATAAAGATTTTCCATTTCGCACTATTCAACCGGGTCTACCTGAGTCTTCTCTGCATTGTTGCTCTCGCACCTAAGTCCAGTGTCAGAACCGTAAGGGCGAGTGGGTCGAACCACTCACAGGTGTCTAGTGTTACCAGGCTGGCTGGAGACCAGAACAGGCAACAAGGCCTAACCCCGCACTAGCACCCAGGCTAAGCACAGAGCCGCAGGTCACCCCTTACAGGACCTTGTTTTTACACACCATTATAAATTCCAATGTCTTGTATAATGGAAATTTCCTACGTAAACTTGCCATGCTGTAATTACACCCTCCTGCCAGTGGCGGCACTTCAGCACCTCTCTATTGGAGAGCAGGTGTAATTGCAGCGTGACATGTTTACATATACAGTTTACATTTTTAATGTAGACATAGCAATTTATAATGGAAAAAAGGTGACTGGAAATGCGCAGATGTAGGATTTTCAGTATATTAGAGAGATATATACATCACAGTATGATACAGCACAGAAGGAGGCCCATCGTGCCTGTGCCAGCTCCTTGGTAGAGATAATATGTATATTGAAAGTATATGATAAATTGCATGAATACATCTGTAGCACTGTAAATAATTATTTGACACTAATTATTAACTATACAAGAGATATATAGCATATATACACACGTCTAATAATATGCATTCTGCATATTATGCATATCCTTTGACAATGTATCAGATACAATGTGTTATGTATCTGTTTAATGCAATGTGCATCATTTCACAGTATATCTAGAAGGCATTTGCTTTTATACATTAATATACTATACAATCTATATTCTCTGGCAATTCTTATGCCTAAATGTATAAGCTATTGTACATTAAGTACGTCACCATAAACACATTTTATATAGATATTATACAGTGTATGATTGTGTTAATGCATAACATACTTGCAATATTACTAAGTAATGTGATAACACACCTTCTACATTAGTGAGCCATATATTTCTAATGCACAATTCTTGTGTCACAAAACTGTCACACATCTGTCGCGCCTGGACAACAGGTAGAAAAGGATTGAGCGTGGGTGGGTAAAGGCACAATTGAAGAGGGATTGGGGTATGTGGGATTGATGATGTGTGAAATTGAGGCGGTGAATGTGGGTAGGTGGGGATGATTGGACAAAACTAACTAGCATTTATATAGCACCTTTAATGTAGTAAAACATCCCAAGGTGCTTCACAGGTGTATTATCAAACAAATCTTGACACCGAGCCAGATAAGGAGATATGAGGACAGCTGACCAAAAGCGTGGTCAAAAAGGTAGGTTTTAAAGAGTGTCTTAAAGGAGGAGCGAGAGGTAGAGGGGGTTTAGGGAGGGAATTCCAGAGCTTAGGGCCCAGGCAGCTGAAGGCACGACTACCAATGGTGGGGCGATGACAATTGGCGATGTGCAAGAGGCCAGAATTGGAGGAACACAGAGATCTCGGAGGGTTGTAGGGCTGGATGAGGTTACAGAGATAAAGTTATTAGACCGTGGGATGCTTTTCCACACGTAGCTATTCCGACAGAGACTGGAACATCATTTAAAAGGGAATGGGATAAGTATTGAAAAGAAGGAATATAAAAGAAATAGGGGATTGGGTTACAGGAGAGAGCCGAATGTCCTCCACCTCTACCGTAATTTCTCTCGTTCTATGAAAACTCTCCTTTATTCAGTCCGAGCCCAGGGAGTGGCTTAGAAATGCTGGCACCGAGTTTGGGACGATGTGCCCTGTGAGCAGTGCCCCGAACACCGAGCCTGCTGCCCTTTGTGCGATCTCTCGGTTTGGTTCAGATGCTGCTCGGTTTTGACGTCTGAAGTCCAAGTACAGATCGGCTCTGACTGAGGCTCCTGGTTCAGAGTGATCACCTTCAAACGGAACCAGAGTCCAAGGAGATAGGGAGAGATGTGCAATAACATTTGCAGACATCACGTGATCAGATGTGACATAATGAGACGCCATGTGGTCAGACGTCACACGGTGAGACGTCACGTGATAAAACCTCCAGTAATGACTCCAACCAGAGTTGACAAACCTACCTGAAGACTGCCCCGTCTGCTCTCTCAGGTGGGCGTAAAGGATCGCAGGACACTATTCGAAGAGCAGGGGATGTTCCTCCCGGTATCCTGGGCCAATACTTATCCCTCAACCAACATCACTATAAAGAGATGATCTGGTCATTATCACATTGCTGTTTATGGGATCTTGCTGTGCGCAAATTGTCTGCCGCGTTTCCTACATTACAACAGTGACTAGACTTCAAAAAGTACTTCATCGGCTATAAAACACTTTGGGACTTCCTAAGGTCGTGAAAGGCGCTATAGAAATGCAAGTTCTTTGGTTTTTTTACATTTGACTCCGTGCGCAACGCCGGGGGAATCAATAAAAGTCTGCAGATATATATTGCTGCATAAATATAAATAGATAACATGTATGCACCACATTAGCATGCAGTGTTTATACATTTTTTGCTGCATGCATCAAAATGTGAAACAGACAACTTGCACATTAACCAGCCATGTTAAATATTTCAGTGCTGACAAAAGTGTTGACTTAATGTAGTATAATTATAATTATTATAATAATAATAGCACCTACCTTGCACATGCTGTGCAGTTTAAGCTCAGTGTGTGACAAGGGTGCCTTTACATTGCTGACTGATGGATGGGTGGCCTGGCCTGGCCCACCCCCTGCACCAACACTGACTCCCAGGCTCCACACTGGCCGCTAGGCCCGGCTGACGGGCCAAAATGGCGGCGCGGCCGGGTGACCGGCGCCAGCCCCCGGCCCTCGCCCGCCTGCCCCAGCGGCCTCTCCCCAGCCCCCGGCCCGCACTCACCATCAACTTCATCGCCTTGTCGTGTAAGATCGAGTCGGGCTCCATAGTGCGGGGGGTGGTGATGTCCCGCGGCGGGGGGGAGCCCTTGCCTCCTTCTCTCTCTCTCTCCCCCCCCCACGCACAAGGCCTCGGTCTCTTGAGGTAAATAAAAATTTTCGACGACGATGAAGGACGGCCGGTCGGACAAACAGCGGCACCGCCTCCCGCAGCTAGGCCGCGGCGACCACCGCGCCTGCGCGCGCCCACCGGCCCCCGCCGCGCTGCCCGCCGGGAGTTGTAGTCCGTGCCGCCCCCGCCGGCCGCGGCCCGCCGCGCATGTGCCCGGCGCCGGGGAACTACGACTCCCAGCAGGCGCCGCGCGCGGGGGGGCTGGCAGGCGCCCGCTGTGCCCGCCGGGAGCTGTAGTTGGCGGGCGCGCCGTGTGCCCGAGCCGCGCCGCCCGCTGCCGACATTGCTCTTCCGAACGAAAATGTGAGCGGCTGTTAACGAAATTTTTTTTCCCCCTCCTGACGGAAACTCTCGAGAGGTGGTGGTGGGCTGGGGGGGTGGTTGACCTGCCACCTCCTGGAAGGCGTGGGGTGGGCGAGGATGAGGAACCAGCTGTGGAGCGGCGCGCCGCCCTTCCGCAAGGTGCCCGACCGGCGGATCCGCAAAGCCCGCTTCAAGGACCGCGACCTGCGCGTGCTGATCGACTCCGTCATGGAGAGGCGGGGCGACATCTTCGGCGAGGGCGGCCAGCCGCCCACCATGCAGAGCCGCCGCCAGGCCTGGCTCTTCGTCATGGAGAAAGTCAACGCCGTCTCGGGCACCCGCCGCACCTGGGAGGAGGTGCGCAAGAAGGTTCACGACCTGAAGAAGAGCACCAAGGTAAGACCGCCCGGCGGCGTCATCTGGGCTCCTCCGCCTCGCCCCCCGCACCACTCGCCCTCAAATCTCGGCCTCCCACATGGTGCCACAGTCTCTGCTTCTGCTCCAAGGGCCCAGTGTTGGGAGGCAGCTCTCTGGTTGGACATATTCCTGGAGCTTTCATCACATGTCCTCCAACTGCCCCGCCCAGTTAAACAGCCTCTTTTTTTATCCTCCCCAATATTTTTACAACTAACAAAAATGAGAAATACGCACAATTTTGCATTGCATACCTTTTACAGCACAGAAACGCCATTCGGCCCAACAGGTCCGTGCCGGTGTTTATTCTCCACACCAGCCTCCTCCCACCCCTCTTCATCTCATCCTATCAGCATATCCTTCTATTCCTTTCTCCCTCATGTGTTTATCCAGCTTCCCCTTGAATGCTATTCGCCTCAACTACACCCTGTAGTTTAACACGCCTGTGATTTTTTTTCCTGAGCTGCTCGCAGCAGTGTCCTGGAGATTAATCCTTAATTCCTGGAGACTCCAGCACAACCCTAAGCATGACTGTTACTTTTATTAAAGGCGCACACACGCACAAAGACTTTACTGACAACACAGAAATGTGAGCAAGAATGTGCCAAGTGTTCAAAGTGAATACAGCAGCATTATGCAAACGGCATGATGGACAATGTGTGTTGGAACTGCAGGAAGGCATTTGCGTGGTGCGAATTGCTCTGTTCTAATCTCTGCTGCTTTTATCTTTAAAGGAAAAACTCGCTTATAACAGAAGATCGCGCCAGGTATCGGGTGGCGGCCGGCCAGACATCAAAACATTGACAGAGTTCGAGAATGACATGATCCTTTTATTCGGCAAAGATAGCTTTGAAGGCCTTGATACTGTGGATCTTGGTGTCATGTCAAGACTCAGTGGTGAGTGTATAAATAAAATATTTTATGATTTTTGTGAAAGGTAACACAAACGTATCCGTACACACTGATTGTGCACAAGTGCATCCGACTGTTTGTAATGAAACTGCAGAGCTGAAATGGATGTGAGCCTCCGTACTCATACCTTGCCATCTGTATCTCTTCGCAGACCAAGGAGAAACAAGCGGATCATCAACCATAGCTGCCAAACAGCACCATACACCCAAGTACCAAATGTCACCCCCTCGACATGAAGCAGGCACCAGCACAGATACACCCACTGGAGGAGATGGTAGTGTTGAGGATGAGGAGGAGCTGGGTGAGTCACTGAACATTAGTGAGGAAGGGGGACCAATATTGGTAGATGACGAGAGGTCTTCTTTTGAAGGGTGGAGGCCCCACGTGCTGGGCCCTCCACTTGAGGCAGATGCAGATACAGATCTCAGTGGGCCTGCTTTCAAACGGAGGCTGTTAGAACACGAGTTCAGTGTTGAACAGTCGCTTGCCTCCATACACACAACAGTGGAAGATGGTATGGTTATGTTGGACCAACGGTTGTGTGCACTACAGTCTGCCATTGAGCATGTGGCAACACCTGTGGCGTCTGCAGTGGAGACCTCGCTTACCCAGGCCTTAGACACAGTCGGGTCGTCGCTTATGAATGCTCACACTGCTGCTATAGAAGTTTTGGGGTCAAAACTCCAAGAAGCTGTCAAGGCAGGCTTCAACTCACTTGGAGAGCGATTGCAGGCAACCATGGCAGAGGGATTCCAAAGTCTGATAGAAGCCCAGTGCTCTATGCTCACACAGATTATTGGTCAGCGTGAGAGGATGGCCTCCACTAGTGGAGTAGCACAGGCTCGTCCAGTTGGCAGTCATTCTAGCGGGGGTTTGGTGCCACCAAAAAACCCCGCGCAGGTGAGTGCAGGTGCTGTCTCTGAAAGTCTTGAGTCCAGAGCGACTCAGCACCAGAGACCTCTGGCACTGATGCAGGTCCATCAGGGTTAGTTGCAGATACAGGTAGCGGGACTTCTGTATTCTATGCAGCTACAAAGTTGGCTCTAGGTGCTAACTTGTGTAGAAACACTGGGGCATCAGCACCGAGTCCTGATGCTTTGCCCCCCCCCCCCAATCCCGATGCTGAGCCTGTCACTGCCAGACCACGCAGGCCGTTAGCAGCTGGTACAGCACGTGCTCTGCTCAGTGTGGTGTGTTTCAAAACGTGCTTTTATTTAAAATTGGAGTTTGAAATGTTTTGAGACCCAGTGAGAAAAGCACCTGTTGGGTGGCTTGTTCCGCGGTCAGGTCAGCAGGGACAGGATGTGCAGCAGAACTGGAGCAGGCGGGTGAGGGGGGCGTCTGCAGTATCGGTACTTGGATGGGTGCGGGAAACAAACCATTGAGACTCAAGTGAGCAGGCAGAGGATAGAATGGTGCAGGATAACACACCAGTGACTCACCCTTCTGCAGTTCCCTTTATTAATTCAGATTTTTTTTTATTATACGCGGAATAATGCTGCTGGGGGGTTTGTCTATTTGAATCTGGCGGTTTGGAAAGGGTAAAACATCCGATCGGTGAAGTTCACCAGCAAACGCTTAAAGCCTCCGCCTGATACTCTTGTGTGCCATTTCTGCATAAGCATTAACCTATTTAAGTAGCACGCGCAGGAATATATTACGGGCACTTTAAGCCTTTGCGTTTTGAATTTTGAAGCCCGGAAATGTTACCCTCAGCTGGCGTTGCTCATTGGCACGCCTTCTACATTGTCAGACCGGCCAGCTTCACATAGATTAACATCCCACTCCCCTCCCCTCCTTCCCAGCATTAAAACACAGATACTAAATTCGAAAATGGATTGTCCCGTCAGTGAGTGTGCTGCTTCTAGAGAGCCCCAGGAACTGTACGCTGGGAAGGCTACAAGCCGGCCCAGGCTCGGCACTGGAAATCATTCTTATTTGGGGGGGGTGGGGGGGAGGTGGGGGGAGTTCAATGCACCCCCAATATTAACACCGGGGAGGCAGTTACGTCCTCCTGCTCCCTGCATCGGCACCGACGCAGTTGGCTACACAGCCATCCGCCAGTGCTAGTCCTTAAATCGCTTAGTAGTAGGCAATATACACGAGCAACATGGAGAACCCGCATGAGAGACACAAAGGGGTGATGTGGGAGTGGAAGACACTAGGCATGTACAGCACTGCTCAACTGAATAAATTGAATTTACTTTTACTAGAGCTTGCGGTCTTTCCTTCTTTCATTGCACAGAATCTTCTGAAGGGTCTTGTCCAGAAGCAAACCTCATGGGGGTCATATTCACTTCTCTGGAAAAGACAAAATATGACTAATTGAATAGCATAGAATTACATCAGAAGTACAGCACAGAAACAGGCCGTTTGGCCTGACTGGCCTATACCGACATTTATACTCCACACGAGACTCCTCCCACCCCTCATCATCTCACCCTGTCACCATGTCCTTCTATTCCTTTCTCCCTCGTGTGTTTATCTAGTTTCCCCTTAAATGTATCTATTCTATTCGCTTCAACTACTCCCTGTGGTAGCGAGTTCCACATTCTCACCGCTCTCTGGGTAAAGAAGTTTCACCTGAATTCCCGATTGGATTTATTAGTGACGATCTTATATTGATGGCCCCTAGTTCTGGTCTCCCCCACAAGTGGAAACATCTTCTCTACGTCTATCCTATCAAACCCTTTCATAATTCTAAAGACCTCTATCAGGTCACCCCTCAGCCTTCTCTTTCCTAGAGAAAAGAGCCCAAGTTTGTTCAATTTTTTCTAATAAGTATAGCCTCTCAGTTCTGGTATCATCCTTGTAAATCTTGTTTTTTGCACCTTCTCCAGTGCCTCTCTATAATATGGAGACTAGAACTCTGCACAGTGCTCTATGTGTGATCTAACCAAGGTTCTGTACAAGTTTAACAGAACTTCTCTGCTTTTTAATTCTATTCCTCCAGAAATGAACCCAGTGTTTTGTTTACCTTTTTTATGGCCTTATTAACCTGTATTTCTACTTTTAGTGATTTATGTATCTGGACCCTAGATCCCCTTGCTCCTCTACCCCATTTAGACACTTATTTTCCAAGGAGTATGTGGCCTCTTTATTCTCCCTACCAAAATGCACCAGTACACATTTATCTATACAGCAGTTTGGTGGTTGTAAATATATCCAAAAATAATTAACAGTCCCCAATTGAAGAGCTTACTGAAAGAACTGGAACATAGCAACAGGAGGAGGCCATTCAGCCCCTTGGGCCAGTTCTGCCATTCAGTTGGATCATGGCTGATCTGTATCTTAACTCCATTTACTTGCCTTGGTTCCGTAACCCCTAATACCCGTGTCTAACAGAAAACTTAGCAATCTCAGTTTTGAAATTTTCAATTGACCCCCAGCCTCAACAGCTTTTTGGGGGAGAGAGTTCCAGATTTCCACTACCCTTGTGTGAAGAAGTGCTTCCTGACATCACCCTGAACGGCCTGGCTCTAATTTGAAGGTTCTGCCCCCCTTGTTCTTGACTCCCCCCACCAGAGGAAATAGTTTCTCTCTCTCTACCCTATCAAATCCTTTAATCATCTTAAACACCTCGATTAGATCACCCCTTCATCTTCTAAACTCAAGGGAACACAAGCCCAGTCTATGCAACTTGTCCTCATAATTCAACCCTTTTAGCCCCGGTATCATTCTGAACAGGAGAATCATGATCCTAAATCCATCTGTCTTATTTATATATCTATATCTCACATATTAAAAATGATTTATCTGTGCATGTTCTCTGTCAGTCGCACTACATGTGCCAGATTCTGGTGCCACACTTTGTAGATGTGACTCAAACTGAAACAGCAGCAAATCAGGGCTGAGAAGGCAGACAAACTACAAATCAAAACCAGCCGGGAAACTATCAATGAGAAACTACAAAGGACTTAGGTAAAAACTAATAGAGAATCTCACAGCACAGAAGGAGGCCATTCGACCCATCGTGCCTGTGCCGGCTCTTTGAAAGAGCTCTCCAATTAGTCCCAGTCCCCAGCTCTTTCCCCAGAGCCCAGCAAATTTTTCTTTTTCTAGTATTTATCCAATTCCCTTTTGAAAGTTACTATTGAATCTGCTTCCACCGCCCTTTCAGGCAGCACATTCCAGATCACAACAACTCGCTGAGTTAAAAAAAATTCTCCTCATGTCACCTCTGGTTCTTTTGCCAATCACCTTCAATCTGTGTCCTCTGGTTACCGACCCTCCTGCCAGTGGAAACAGTTTCTCCTTATCTACTCTATCAAAACCCTTCATGATTTTGAACACATTCTATCAAATCTCCCCTTAACCTTCTCTGCTCTAAGGAGAACCACCCCAGCTTCCAGTCTGTCCACATCACTGATGTCCCTCATCCCTGGGACTATTTTCAAGTGAAGGGTAAAGGGTTGAGTTAGTGGGGATGGAGGAAGGAATGGAGTGCTGGAATCAGTGACTGGGAGGGGGCAGCGTAAGCGGGGTCAGGGGTTGACTCGATGGGTTTCTGGGGGAGAACGGGCTGAGGTATGTTGGGGTGGATAGGTGCTATATCATGAAAGGGGTTGGGCTGGATGGGTTTCTGGTCTGTGAATGGCACAGTGCCGGAAGCATGCTGACTCACCCAGTTCTCTCCAGTGTATCTCAGTAAATGGCCTGCAGTCTGATTAATCATTCACTGCGTGGCACTGAACATCAAACCCACTTAACCTAATCAGCAGAGACCAGAGAATCCCAGCAACCAGAGAGCAGGATCAATCAGTCCTTCAACATACTGAGAATTAGATGGGAATTATCAGCAATGGGAAGGGGTTTGGTCCATTGGGATTGTGTACAGTGGGAGTAATTGGGAAGGGGTTTGGTCCATTGTGATTGTGTACAGTGGGAGTGAATGGGAAGGGGTTTGGTCCATTGGGATTGTGTACAGTGGGAGTGAATGGGAAGGGGTTTGGTCCATTGGGATTGTGTACAAGTGGGAGTGAATGGGAAGGGGTTTGGTGCCTTGGGATTGTGTACAGTGGGAGTGAATGGGAAGGGGTTTGGTATTTGGGATTGTACAGTGGGAGTGATTAGGAAGGGGTTTGATCCACTGGGATTGTGTACAGTGGGTGTGATTGGGAAGGAGTTTGGTATTTGGGATTGTGTACAGTGGGAGTGATTGAGAAGGGATTTGGTCCACTGGGATTGTGTACAATGGGAGTGAATGGGAAGGGGTTTGGGTCCACTGGGATTGTGTACAGTGGGAGAGAATGGGAAGGCGTTTGGTCCATTGGGATTGTGTACAGTGGGAGTGATTGGGAAGGGGTTTGATCGGTGAAAATGAAACAGCGGAGAGGAGAATAATCCCATTAGAGCAAACCGGAGAGGAATGATGTGTGGGATTGGGTCAGAGGTCATTACAGTCAAGTGATACACTGTCTAACATTAGAGAAAATTAGTCCAACACCGGCATCTCCGCATCATAACATTAGAGAAACAGCATTTGAAGAGGGGCAGGACCAAGGGACGGGGGAACTTGCGGACTCACACTCGCTCACACACCCTCGTTCACACACTTGCTCACACACCCACATCCACACACTCACACTCTCTCACACACCCTCGCTCACCCACTCACTCACACACTTGCTCACACACTCACTCACACACCCACACTCACTCACACACTCACAGTGGAAACAGTTTCTCCCAATCTACTCTATCAAAACGCCAATATTAAATCTTCCCTTAACCTTCTCTGCTCTAAGGAAAATCCTTATTGTCCGGTCAGGAGAACCTACCATTAATAAAAAAGGAGAACGTTAATCAATAAAATCACTCAAAATACTTCATGAAAATGTTTTTTGTGCACTATTTTAGTGCCTTAGCTGACTACGGGTTCAAAATAAGACGTCTACCATAATATTAAAATATTTAAAATTTCATGACAACATGTTTAAACTAAAATAAAAGCAGAAAATGGTGGCAATACTCAGCAGGTCAGGCAGCATCTGTGGAGAGTGAAACCGAACTAACGTTTCAGGTCACTGACCCTTCGTCAGGGTTCTGAGTTCTGACCAAAGGTCATTGACCTGAAACGTTGACTCTGTTTCTCTCTCCACAGATGCTGCCTGACCTGCTGAGTATTGCCAGCATTTTCTGTTGTTATTTCAGATTTCCAGTGTTTTGCTTTTGCATTAATGTTTAAACTAAACTTGTCTTTTGTGTGCCATCGTTCAGGTTTTGACTTTTCGGCCTCAGCTTCTCTTCAAAGCCTCAGCTTGAAGATGATGGGTTACCCAAAATTCTATTGGCTGATGGCAGTTACCATGACTGCAACTTTTCAGATGCCTTAGTCTGAGTGTGCAGTTTCTAATCATGCCTCAGCATAATTTTCAGTGTATAACTTGAAGCTTTTGCCACTTAATGTTTCAGCAAACTTTTTTTCAGTTTCTTTGTTTTTCCAAATGATTTGAAAGCAGGCTGGCGACTGAATCTTATGATGCTTTTTGAAGTAAAGTTTCAGATCTGACCATGATCAAATGCTCTATTTCACTTCGCAGAGCAAGCCATGCTCAGAGAGAGAGAGAGGAGTGATTTTTACCATCTGTTTATACCAAAAAATTGTAAACAATGATTATTTACTGAAATTGTATTTTTCTCAGTTTCTCAAAGTTGAAGGGTTTTCTTCCAGCTACAGCACTGTTTGAGTTTGTTTTTCCAAATAATTTGAAAAGAAGCTGGTGGGTGAATGATTTATTTATTATGAACCAGACTTTGTTCCACACACGATTGTATCTGGAGTTTGTTCTGAAGAAGTTGAGACCCTGTTAATCCAAGGCTGTACACGTGTGTTTGCATTTGATGCCTGAACTAACATGCCTTTTGTCAGTGGAGAGATCGAGAGCCCAGCAGTTTCCTACCAGCAAGTTGGGTCTGGCCAAGCGCCCTCTCAACCCACAAAGAGGAAATGTGCAGAAAATCGGCTTTTCATCGGAATTAAGGAGTCACAGAATGAAGGCCATTTTTTCCCCCAAGTACAGACTGCTTTCTGTGTAAAAACGATTAAATATCTTCAAACAGATCTTTACACATTTAGTATGTGATGTGGAATTTTTCTCTTTAGGAAAAGGTCATATTTCTGGAGTTTATAACATCTTGCTCTATAAAGCAGGAAATTAGTGCTTAATAAAAATATTAAGCTGTTGCAGTTTAGTGACTGTAAAAGTGAGAGTAGGTTATTCAGGCTTTGTAACATTTAAGGCATGGGGTGTCCAGATCAATCCAGTGTCACCTTCCTAATGGGGGTTAGAATTAGCCCCCACTGATTGTTTTTAATCTAAACAAACTATAGTGGGAGTGACTACAGCACTGCACATACCCAGAGCTGAGACTGGATGTTTCTCTGTAAAGTTCAGACCGCTAGAGATATTTTGGGGCCGATTTTTATTGGGGCCAGGTTTCGTGCGTGTGGGGGCAGAAACAGACAATGAACCATCCAGCCCCCTCACCCTCATCCCCCCCCAGAGCATGATGTCTGGGAGATTTTAACTCCCGGGCCTCATTAACATATTCCGACGAAAGCCAATGAGTGTGGCATTGGCTACTTCAAAAAACAGGGATTTTCACAACATCTAAAAACCCCACTCCAAAGACTTGAGCACATAATCTAGGCTGGCACTTCAGTGCAGAACTGAGGGAGCACTGCACTGTTGGAGGTGCCGTCTTTCAGATGAGACGTTAAACCGAAGCCCCGTCTGCTCTCAGGTTCTCCTGGTGTCCTGGCCAACATTTATCCCTCAACCAACATCTAAAAAACAGATAATCTGATTGTTTATCTCATTGCTGTTTGTGAGTGCTTGCTGTGTGCAAAATGGCTGCCACATTTCCTACATTATAATGGTGAAAACACTTCAGAAGTACTTCATTGACTGTAAAGTGCTTTGGGATGTCCTGAAATCGTCAAGGCTCTATATAAATGCAAGTCTTTTTTTTCCACCAAAGGCGGTATGTTGGCTACATCAAGGATTACGATGGGCAATGTTGATGGAAGGTAAACTTAATCCCACAGTTCCTTACACAGAACTCTCACATATTATCAAGAAGCAAAAAGTGATTCTGAAGAAACTAATTGAGCGAAAGAAAGCATGGATCCAAAAGATTTACCCAATCCTTACCTGTTTTAAGGAGTGAGTTTACCAAATCCTGATAGAGTATATAACTGGAATTGAGGAAACTACTGGAAAAGAGAAAGAATTGAAGGGCCCAGATCAGCTATACAACACTTAGAAAATTGTACTGGCACAAGTCAAGAGCCATGTTAGCACGTGGCCCGTCACCGACTCCATCCCTCTCCCTGGCCACTGTCTGAGGCTGAAGCAGACCGTTTGCAACCTTGTCGTGCTATTTGACCCCGAGCTGAGCTGATTTTCAAAGCGAAATTGGATGGTTTTTTTGAGTTCGGCTTCAGCTATTGACTAGTGATAATGGGGGACTTCAACTATCCTAATATAGACTGGGATAGTAATAGTGTAAAGGGCAGAGAGGGGGAAGAATTTCTGAAGTGTGTTCAGGAGAACTTTCTTGATTAGTACGTTTCCGACCCAATGAGGGAGGAGGCATTGCTGCATCTGGGTCTGGGGAATGGGGTGGGTCAAGTGGAGCAAGTAGGGGATCATTTAGGGAACAGTGATCATAGTATCATAAGGTTTAGATTAGCTATGGAAAAAGACGGAGCATTCTAGAGTAAAAATACTTAATTTTGGAGGACGGGCAATTTCAGTGGATTGAGAATGGATCTGGCCTGGGTAAATTGGAATCAAACATTGGCAGGCAAAACTAATTGAACAATGGGCTGCCTTTAAAGAGGAGATGGTTCGGGTACAGTCGAGGTACATTTCCACAACGGGTTAAAGGTAGGGCAAACAAAGTCAGAGCTCCCTGGATGATGAAAGAGATAGAGAGTAAGATGAAGCAGAAAAAGGGGGCGTATGACAGATGTCGGGTTGAGAATACAAGTGAGAACCAGGCTGAATATAGAAAGTTCAGAGGGGAAGTGAAAAAGGAAATAAGAGTGGCAAAGAGAGTATGAGAATACGTTGGCAACTAACATAAAAGGGAATCCAAAAGTCTTCTATAGGCATATAAATAATAAACGGGTAGTAAGAGGAGGGGGTGGGGCTGATTAGGGACCAAAATGGAGACCTACGCATGGAGGTAGAGGGCATAGCTGAGGTACTAAATGAGTACTTTGCATCTCTCTTCACCAGGGAAGAAGATGCTGCCAAAGTCATAGTGAAAGAGGAGGTAGTTGAGATACTGGATGGGATAAAAATTGATAAAGAGAAGTACTAGAAAGGCTGGCTGTATTTTAAGTAGATAAGTCACCAGGACCGGATGGGATGCATCCTAGGATGCTGAGGGAAGTAAAAATGGAAATTGCGGAGGTACTGGCCATAATCATCCAATCATCCTTAGATACTGGGGTGGTGCCAGAGGACTGGAGAATTGCAAATGTTACACCCTTGTTCAAAAAAAGGGTGTAAGGATCAACCCAGCAACTACAGGCCAGTCAGTTTAACCTCGGTAGTGGACAAAATTAACAGTCACTTGGACAAGTGCGGATTACAAGGAAAGGAAGCACGGATTTGTTAAAGGCCAATCGTGTTTAACTAACTTGATGAGGTAACAGAGAGGGTTGATGAGGGCAATGCAGTTGATGAGGTGTGCATGGACTTCCAAAAGGTGTTTGATAAAGTGCCACATAATAACTTTACATATACAGCAAAGTTGAAGCCCATGGAATAAAAGGGGCAATGGCAGCATGTATACGAAATTGGCTAAGTGACAGGAAACAGAGAGTAGTGGTGAATGGTTGTTTATCGGACTGGAGGAAGGTACACAGTGGTGTTGCCCAGGGGTTGGTACCAGGACCACTGCTTTTCTTGATATATATTAATGACTGGGTGAAGGCGATTGAGGAGGATTCTTGCGATGACCAGTGGCTGAAGAGCTCCTCCCAGAGTCGCAATGCGGATTCCGCCCACTAAGGGGGACAATGGACATGATCTTCACCGCGCGTCAACTACAAGAGAAATGCAGGGAACAGCACCAACCGCTGTACATGGCCTTCTTTGACCTCACAAAGGCCTTCGACACCGTCAACCGTTAGGGATTATGGAGTGTCCTCCTCAAATTCGGCTGCCCTCAAAAGTTTGTCACCATCCTCCGCCTCCTTCACGACGACATGCAAGCCGTGATCCTGACCAACGGATCCAGCACAAACCCAATTCACGTACGGACCGGGGTCAAGCAAGGCTGTGTCATCGCACCAACGCTCTTCTCGATTTTCCTGGCTGCAATGCTCCATCTCACCCTCAGTAAGCTCCCCGCTGGAGTGGAGCTAATCTACAGAACAAACGGGAAACTGTTCAACCTCCGTCACCTCCAGTCCAGATCCAAGGTCGTCCCATCCTCTGTCATCGAATTACAGTATGCAGACGACGCTTGCGTCTGCGCACACTCTGAGGTCGAACTCCAAACCATTGTCAACACGTTCACCGAAGTGTACGAGAGCATAAACATCCGTAAGACAAAGGTCCTCTACCACCCTGCCCCCGCCACACAGTACTGCTCCCCGATTATCAAAATCCATGACGAGGCCTTGGACAACGTGGACCACTTTCCATACCTCAGGAGCCTACTGCCAACAAGGGCAGACGTCGATGATGAAGTCCAACACCGCCTTCAGTGTGCCAGTGCAGCCTTCGGTCACCTGAGGAAGAGAGTGTTTGAAGACCAGGACCTCAAACCGAGCACCAAGCTCTTGGTCTACAGAGCAGTAGTGATACCCGCCCTCCTGTTTGCTTCAGAGACATGGACCATGTACGGCAGGCACCTCAAAGCACTGGAGAGGTACCACCAACACTGCCTCCGCAAGATCCTGCCAATCCATTGGCAGGATAGGCGCACCAGCGTCAGTATTCTCGCTCAGGCCAACATCCCCAGCATCGAAGCTTTGACCACGCTCGATCAGCTCCGATGGACGGGCCACATTGTCCACATGCCCGATACGAGACTCCCAAAACAAGCGCTCTACTCGGAGCTCCGACACAGCAAGAGAGCCCCAGGTGGGCAGAAGAAATGCTTCAAGGACACCCTCAAAGCCTCCTTGAAAAAGTGCAACATCCCCACCGACACCTGGGAATCCCTGGCCCAAGACCTGCACAAAGTGGAAGAGAAGCATCCGGGAAGGCGCCGAACACCTCAAGTCTCTTCGCCGGGAGCAAGCAGAAGCCAAGCACAAACAGCGGAAGGAGCGCACGTCAACCCAAGCACCCTACCACCCGCCCCTTCAATCACCGTCTGCCCCACCTGTGACAGAGACTGTAGGTCCCACATTGGACTCACCAGTCACCTGAGAACTAATTTTTAGTGTGGAAGCAAGTCATCCTCGGTTCCGAGGGACTGCCTAAGAAGAAGAAGAAGAAGATATTAATGACTGGAACTTGGGTGTACAGTGCACAATTTCAAAATTTGCAGATGACACAAAACTTGGAAGTATAGTGAACAGTGAGGAGGATAGTGATAGACTTCAAGAGGACATAGGCTAGTGGAATGGGCGGACACGTGGCAGATGAAATTTAACGCAGAAAATTGCGAAGTGATACATTTTGGTAGGAAGAACGAGGAGAGGACATATAAACTAAAGGGTACAATTCTAAAGGGGGTGCATAAACAGAGAGACCTGGGGCCCCTGGGGGTATATGCACAAATCATTGAAGGTACTAGGGCAGGATGAGAAACCGGTTAAAAAAGCATACTGGGCTTTATAAATAGAGGTATAGAGTACAAAAGCAAGGAAGTTATGATGAGCCTTTTATAAAATACTGGTTCGGCCTCAACTGGAGTATTGTGTCCAATTCTGGGCACTGCACTTTAGAAGGATGTGAAGGCCTCAGAGAGGGTACAGAAAAGATTTACAAGAATGGTTCCAGGGATGAGGAACTTCCATTACATGGATAGACTGGAGAAGCTGGGGTTCTCCTTGGAGCAGAGACGGTTGAGAGGAGATTTGATAGAGGTGTTCAAAATCATGAGAGGTCCAGACAAAGTAGATAGAGCGAAACTGTTCCCATTGGCGGAAGGGTCGAAAACCAGAGGACACAGATTTAAGGTGATTGGCAGAAGAACCAAAGGCGACATGAGGAAAAACTTTAACGCAGCGAGTGGTTAGGATCTGGAATGCACTGCCTGAAAGGGTGGTGGAGGCAGATTCAATCATGGCTTTCAAAAGGGAGTTAGCTAAGTACCTGAAGGAAAAAAAAATGGCAGGTCTACAGGGAAAGGGCGGGGGAGTGGGACTAGCTGAAGTGCTCTTGCAGAGAGCCTGGCACAGGCTCAACGGGCTGAATGGCCTCCTGTGCTGTAACCATTCTATGATTAAAATTCCTGAGGACCATGGCATTATAACTCCACAGGAACATTGCACTGTACAGGGATGAAATTCAAAAAAGTTTAAGTCAATCTACTGTGTTAAATGTTACAATTATTATTAAATAAATTTTGGGAAAAATTTAAATAAATATTGGGGAAAAATTTTGTTCGCTGCCTGTGACGTTTCCCAGCTCTAACTCTTGTTCTCTGATCTTTGCTGACTTCATGTTGCTTTGTTGATCTTGCCAATCTCCCTGATCTCAGACCTTTGCTGCAACTCACCATCTTTTCTCTGATCTTCGAGCAAGTGTTTTTGCTGTTCCTACAGATGCTTCTCCTGCCCACTGACCCAAACTCCTTTGATTCCTGTATAATTCTGCATCCCCCTCATTAACAAAATAGAAAAGATTTCTGAGGCTGTACCCCAGGCCACACTACTGATAGTCTCTCCCTCTAGATCCTATGTAACCAGGAGAAGCATGGCCTCCCATGGACCCCTCTGTCTATAGTCCCCGGGCCTCCAAGGTGTCAGCCGTGGCTCAGTCGGTCGCTCGCTCTCTCTCGCCTCTGAGTAAGAAGGTTGTGGGTTGAATTCCCACTCCAGAGACTCGAGCACAAAATCCAGGCCGACACTCCCGGTGCAGTACTGAGTGAGAGCTACTCTGTCGGAGGTGCCGTCTTTCAGATGAAACGTCCTCTCAGTGGACGTAAAAGATCCCATGGCAACTATTCGAAGAAGAGATGGGAAGTTTTTCCTGTGTCCTGGCCAATATTTATCGCTCAACCAACATCACTAAAACAGATGATCTGGTCATTATCACATTGCTGTTTGTGGGAGCTTGCTGTGCGCAAACGCTGCCGCACTTCCTACATTACAACAGTGACTACACTTCAAAATACTTGCCTATAAAGCGCTTTGGATGTCCTGAGGTTGTGAAAGGCGCTATAGAAATGCAAGTCTTTCTTTTTTCTTGCTCCTCATTCCTTCGAATAGTACCATGGGATCTTTTACCTCCACCTGAGAGGGCAGGCGGGGCTGCGATTGAATATCCCACTCGAAAGGGTGCACCTCCGACAATACAGCACTCCCTCATTACTGCACTGAAGCATCAGCTTAGACTATGCGCTCAGTCTATGGAGTGGGGCTTGAACCCACAACCTTGTGGCTCCCCTTGTAATTGTTGATGTCTGTCCTTGACCTTCAATCCAATTCACAACCAGGCGTTCACCCCAGCTCCTTTTTATGGGCCGTTATTCAACTCCCCTGCTACTCTGAGAAAAAATATTTCTTATCTCGGAGCTTGCTCCAGCTTTCCCAATTTTGTGTTCATATCCTGCAGTTTGTGATGACATTCGTAGCCAAGTTATCTGCGTACGCCTGTGTTGAAACCGTCGAGCCACATCCTTCTGTAACTCATTCTTTCCCTGGAGCTCCAAACTGTGGGATGCCTCGCCTCGCTCAGGCTTCCCCTTTTTGCAGGCTATTAAAGCCCAATCTTGGTCCTATTTAATCACTGCTGCCAGATGAAAAGGATATCGAGGCACCGGGGAAGCTGCAAAAAAAAAAGATTTACAAGGATGATACCAGAACTGAGAGGTTATAATTATCAGGAAAGACTGAACAGGCTGAAAAGAGAAGGGTGAGGGGCGACCTGATAGAAGGGGTTTGACAGGGTAGACATAGAGAAGATGTTTCCACTTGTGGGGGGAGTCCAAAACTAGAGGCCATCAATATAAGAGAGTCACTAATAAATCCAGCCGGGAATTCAGGAGAAACCTCTTTACTCAGAGAGTGGTGAGAATGTGGAACTCGACCCCACAGGGAGTGGTTGAGGCTAATAGTATCGATGTAATTGAGGGGAGGCTGGATAAGCAGATGAGGGAGAAGGGGATAGAGGGTTATGCTGATAGGGTGAGATGAAGTAGGGTGGGCGGAGGCTCGTGTGGAGCACAAACACTGACATCGTTGGGCCGACCGGCCTGTTTCTATGCTGTAAATTCGATGTCATTTATCTCACCTCCTCTCATATTATTTTCAACGTTGGTGGGTCCTGCATGTGGATCTTTTCCTTCATTTGGATTTCTTAAAATATGGGGAGAAATTGGGTACCTTTGCGCCTTACGTTATCGCCTCCGCGGGGCACTAACGGGGCGCTACCAGCTTAGCGACCGGGCGCGGCGATAGTACCGAACGCCTGCGAAATTGAAGTGGAGGTTTGCGGCGGTGGTAACCGCTAGCACCACGCTCTCCTGTGGCCGGAGATCGTGACGTCATCCGGCTGCGCAGCGCCCCGGTAGCGCCCCGGCTCTGAAATTCACTCTCGCCCCCTGCCTGAGTGCCTGTCGTTAGCAGCGACAGGTCGAGGAGGCGGTCTGCAGTCGGATGAGCGCTGGAGGTGCGCTATATAAAGGCGTCAACATCCGGTTTATTTTTAATCGGCAAAGAATGCTGCCTTGTCAGTTTGACATAGGCAAACAGGCGTGTTGAGCGATTTCAGCGTTTTTCAGTTGAAGGAGTTGTCTGCCTCAGAAAAATTATTCACTTTCATTTAGGTGAGATTTGAAAGTGCAACATTTCCATACTTTAATGGGGACTGTACTGGCACTGGACCTCGGCCTCCAGCGTCAATGTCGGAGGCAGCGGAGGCAGAGAGAGAGATTGCAAAATGTGGCCAGAGGGAGGAGGGCCAACAGGGCTCTCAACAGGAGGCCTTACCCTCCCAGGGTATTCCGGCAGCATTTCCCCTACATCAATCTCACTGAGGAACAGTGTGTTAGAAGGCTCCGCTTCACCAAGGACGTGGTCACAGAGCTCTGCCACCTCCTGCAGCCAGACCTCCAGCTTCACTGCAGGAGCACCACGACACTCTCATTGGCAGTCAAGGTCACCGTCGCCCTCAATTTCTACGCCAGTGGATCCTTTCAATGTGCAACAGGAGATATAGCAAACATCTCCCAGTTCGCCGTCCAGTGCTGCATCCGCGAGGTCACAGATGCTCTCTACAGAAGGAGAAGGGACTACATTTCCTTCCCCATGTCCAGAGAGAAGCAGCGCGAGCGTGCATGTGGCTTTGCCAGGATAGCGGGCTGCCCCATGGTGCAAGGCGCCATTGACTGCACCCACGTCGCTTTGCGGGCACCTCATAACAATCCTGAGGGATTCCGTAACTGCAAAGGCTACCACTCACTTAATGTGCAGTTGGTGTGCGACCACACACAGCGAATCCTCACCATCAATGCCCGCTATCCTGGCAGCAGCCACAATGTCTTCATCCTGCGCCAGACCGGTGTGCCAGCTCTGTCCCAGCCACCACATCAAGCTCGTGGCTGGCTGGTCGGAGACAAGGGCTATCCGCTCTCCACCTGGTTCATGACTCCCCTCCACAACCCCAACACTCGTGCCCAGCACTCATACAATGAGAGCCATGCCGCCACCAGGAACATCATTGAGCAGACCATCGGAGTGCTCAAGCAACGGTTCCGCTGCCTTGACCGCTCGGGAGGAGCCCTCCAGTACTCGGCTGAGCGGGTGTCACGTTTCCTCGCCGTCTGCTGCCTGCTGCACAACTTGGCCATCATGAGGGCGCAGCCATTGCCACCAGCCATAGCCGCACCACCTCAGGAGGAGGAAGAGGGAGACGAGGAGGAGGAGGAACAGGAGCACGAACAGCAGCGAAGGAGGAGGCCGCCACTCCATCGGCCTTGTAGAAGGGCGGTCTGTGACTGACTCATCAGACTTCGGTTCCAATAAATTCAAAGCCACGTCCCGGTTGCTGAGCACGTCCCTATCATTCCATCAATTTCTCATTCCATACCACACCCCATGAAATGAGACACAGCCCATGAAATGAGACACAGCCCCAAATGTGCAGCATTCCAATAATAAATTTATCCAAATTCACCAACCACATATATACAGCAACAATATTAACTAATCACCCTTGTGCAAACCCTTACTTGCCCTCTTTACAGTGCCTTTTCCTAATCTACTGCTCCTACGTAGTGTCTCCCCAGTGGCTGCAGCAGGGCTGGTGGAAGGCTGCTGAGTGTCGGTGCCACAGGTTACAGATGGCCTTGCAGGACGCCCTCAACCAGCTCTGGGCCTGGAAGGCCCGGCTGTACACTGCACCACCTCAGGCTGGGCAGCAGCAGTCTGGCCTGGCTGGATAACAGGCAGCGACAAGGGCAATGGCGGAGTGACAATGGTGGGATCAGGAATGCTGTCATCCTGAGAGAGGACAGCAGGTTCCTGCTCCCCTGACACACTGCCATTCCCCCGGGGCAGCACCTCAGCATCCCTACCAATTTGCTGCAGCACAGATTGCTGGGCTGCTGCGACACCATGAGATCCCCGGTGGACTGTGGTGGACCCAGCGACGATGGCAACAGTCAGAGCTTTCGTAGCATCAAGCTGAGACTGCATGAGAGCAGTCTGAGACTCGATTGACTGCATTACAGCACTAAGATGTTGCGTGGCTTCCGCCTGTGCTGCAATGGAAGCTGCGACATCACCCATGACACGCGTCATGAGGTCTCGATCCGCACGGTCGCACTGGGAGTCCACCATCCTCTGCAGAGTGGAAATGATGGGCTCCATGGTGTGCGCAGAGTTCTGTGCAATGTTGGAGGCGGACTCCTCCACGCTCCTTACCATTGCCGAGAGGCTCTCGGGCACCCTTGCCATTGCACCTATCATCTCGCTGTGCATGCCCATCACCCTTCTTGTGAATGCCTCCCCATCGAGGTCCTCATCTGAGTCGTGTGCAGCAGAACTCGCGCGTGAACTCGCCCTCCGGGGAGCTGGCTCCTGAGCTACCCTTTCTCCCTGGCCTTGCTGCAGCCCGCTCGTCCCCGGTGCATCACCCAGTGCAGACCCCTCTACTAAACTTGCCTCTAAAGATCGCGTAGTGCCAGTATCTGAGGTTGTGCCTGAGGGTGAGAGATGCAGTGACGCGGTGCTTTGCTCCTCCTCCTCTTCTCCTTCCTCACTCTCAGTGGGGGGCTCAGTGACAGGCTGGTCATCTGGTTGCTGATTCTCTGAAAGCATAAAGGCACAAGACTCGTGTTAAGGTGAGGGCAGGGGGGCAGGAAGGGAGCAAGGAATGCAGACAGTATCAGGAGCTGGAAAGTGGGTAAGGCTAGTGGTGTGAGGGGGAAGAGGGATGAGAGAAGGAGAGGGGATGAACATACCGTTGTTGCCCCCTAGGGGTCGATGTTGCCGATGGCCATGGCGAACAGCACCTGCTGCCGAATGAGTCGCAGCACTCGCTCCTCAAGGTCTGAGAGCTGTTGGAGCTGCGCATCACCCCAGCCTGTTCTCTGCTGCTCCCTCCTATTGTGGGCCATCTTGGCCTGCAATGGAAAGGAATGTGTGTGAGTCAGAGTCCAGCTGTGTGTTTGGGAGATATGCCTGCTGTAGTTGAATAGCTGTGATTGTCGGCAAGGCGTGAGATGTGATGTGAGTTGAGTAGGTGGAGATGTTTGGTGGGTGAGTGCTGGGGGTGTGGTGGTTTGTGCAGTGTGTACAGACTGAGGTTCAGATGCTGGTATGTAGGACCTGTTGAAGCATGTACTCACCCTGACCAGCCGAGTGAGGTGGTTGAATTTCTTGCGGCACTGTGTCAGGCTGCGTTCCAGCACACTACTGGCCGAGACCTCCTGGGCCACTTCCCTCCACATTGCCCTGAACACCTGAGGCGATGGCCTCCTTCCAGTGTCCGGGAGCAGCACTGCCCTCCTTCGCTCCACTCCAGCCTCCAGTGCCACGTCTGTGAACTGACGAGCTCTCTCCCTGGGAGTGGGAACAGCCATCACGATCGGGGATTGAGTTCCTTGCAGGTCGCCCTCACAGCCAGCAATGCTGATAATGAGGATCTGCACAATGATACAACCTTCCCTTTATGAGCTGGAAGGGGTCAGTGTGAAGGATCATTCTCGATTGCATAGCACCTGAAATTCATTATTGCTCTGCTGGTAGCGCCCCTGTAGCGCCCTGCTTACGTCATTAGCGCTCGATTTAGCGCTCCAGTTCTTTCCAGGAGCGCTAACAGCCAATTTAGGGGAAGCTCAGACTCATTAGCGCCTGGTGCTAATTTTTCACGATTTCAAAAATTAGCACCCCAAACGGGTCGATACCGAATTTCTCCCCCACATACTTTTAAAATCAACATTATCCTTCACTCTCAGCATTTTAAAATCCTGGATCATGTCCCCTTTCAAACTTCTTTTCTCCAATGCCAACATGTTGACTCGCTCCTCATAACTTTAAAATCAATGATATGGATGCTTGAGATTAGAGGTGAAACTGGTACCGACACAGGAATCACAAGCCGAGTGCCTCCATCTATTCCCAAATTCCGACGATTCTTTGAATTCTCAACTAAGCATCGGTTTCTAATCCCATGCAAAATATATGATTTACATAAGCAATCTGCATGAAAAGGCAATACTTTTTTTATGAGGTATGAGAAAAGATGAGGATGATTTATGGGACCTGAAAGGACCTGGTGTGCATTGTGAAAAATTTATCAACTGTGTAAAACCTTCTTCTAAGATCAGACGTTGCTGAGGAACAGGATGGTGATTAATGGCAGTCTCACCTACACTGGGAGATGTGTGAGCTGCAATAACACAATAAGTCAATCGGCAGTTAATCTGCTCCTGTCAGCATATGTATTGGCAAATTAGACATTTGCTAGCAGAGGTTTATTAATTATGGAATGGAGTTATGAAGGGAACACGTGATTATTTGAAGAGAGGCAGCATAGCCAGGTTTATTCAACACAGCTCTCTCAACTTATATCTGCACTGTGCTGAAATTAAGTCTCGTTGCACTTTGTCCTCTTCCAATTCATTCTTTCCCAGGTCCTCCAAACTGTGCAACTCCTCACCTCCCTCAGTCTCCCCTTCCTCCTACAATCTGCAGGCTTTTAAGACCCATGGTTGGTGTCACCTTATCTCAGCTGCTTCACTTATCCGGCCTTCTCTTTTACTCCTTTCAGTCTTGCTGCTGTCCTGCACTGAGAGGTTTGAACTATCAGGAATGACCGAACAGGCTGGGTCTCTTTTTCTCCAGGATGGTGAAGGCTGAGGGGTGACCTGATAGAGGTCACTTTGGACTTGGCCCTTCACTTTGAACCCCAACCATGGTCAATGTGTGGGAAGTCTAGCGGTCACAGTCTGGGAGGTGCGGCCAGAAACTTGTTCATGTGTCCTCGTGCCTTCAAACTCGTTTCTAACAATTCACAAAAAAAATCCATCTAAAAACTGGAAGCTACTTTGATGCTTTTTGCCGCATTTGTTTTCGCCAACGTGCGGACTTCCAAAATCGCAAGTTACTTACGACCAGCCTTGTGAAGGGCAGGTTGACGACAGATGTCGGGAAGGATTTCTCTGCACGGAGGGCGGTCCACAGCTGGAGCAGGGTTTGCAAGAAGAGTGCCTGAGGCCAGGACACTGGGCTCATTTAAGAAATAGCTGAACACTAACAGGGAGAGGGCTCCCGGAGTCTGTTGTCTGGAAGAGTGAGACTAAATGGGCCAAAGAGCCTTTTCCTCTGAACTCATCTTGTGGAAATATTTTTATGTCATATTTCAAAGATGGCAGATAGGAACATAGGAGCAGGAGTAGGCCATTTAGCCCCTCGGGCCTGTTCCGCCACTCCATTTACCCACTTTAGCTCCACGTCCCTTGATACCCTTACCCAACAAAAATCTATCGCTCTCAGCCTTGAAGGCTCCAACTGAGCCCCAGCATCCACAGCCTGTTGGGGAGAGAATTCGAGATTTCTACTACCCTTTGTGTGAAAACGTGCCTCCTGATTTCCTTCCTAAATGGTCTCGCTCTAATGTTAAGGTCATATCCCCCCGTTCTTGATTTCCCCACCAGAGGAAATAGCTACCCTGTATCTATCAAATCCTTTTAACGTTTTAAACATGTCAAAAATCCTGCTTATCAGCAAAAAAAATACTTCAGTTTGGAGAATTTCTTTGAGGGTTTCTCTTTTCCATTTTTAAAGGTAATTTCTCCTCTTCATCTTTCTTGCCAGTCATGATCCACAGCTTAGAGGGCAGTATGTATGCTGACTGCTCCCTGTCCCCCAACACGTTGAATTCAAAATCCTTGCCCTCGTCTTCCTATCCCTCCATGGCGTTATGCTGCCCTGACCCTGCAAACTCCTGCCCTAAATGCCCTCCTGCTTCCTGCAGTCATCAGACTCCAGCCTTTTGTGCACCCTTTCCTTTACCTCACCATTGGTGGGTAGAGCCCCTTAGCTATATTCTCTGGCATTCCCTCCTTAAACCCCTCTGCCTCTCTCCACCTTTCAATAGCTTTTCTAAACCAACTTGTTGGCCAAGCTTTCGGTCGTGCCTCCTAATCTCCCCCTCTATGGCTTGACATCTGGTTCCTCACTCCCTCTAAATCACCGTAGGACTTTTTCTGCATTAAAGGCACTAAAAGAATGTAAAGTCATTAGTGTTGCATAGAATGCCCTCAAGCATTTTTTAAATCATTCTTCAGGATGTGGGTGTCGCTGGCAAGGCTGGCATTTATTTGTAATAAAGTCAGTCCTCCTTTGTGAAAACTGATGTGAAGAATCCATTCAATGTGTCTGCTTTATCCTGTACTCATCAGTAAAAGTTTATTTCGCAACCTCAGGATGTCCCAAAGCACTTCACAGCCAATGAAGTACTTTTGAAGTGTAGTCACTGTTGTGGGAAACGCAGCAGCCAATCTACCCACAGCAAGCTCCCACAAACAGCAATGTGATAATGACCCACTGTTTTTGTGATGTTGGTTGAGGGATAAATGTTGGTCAGGACACCGGGGAGAACTCCCCTGCTCTTCTTCGAAACAGTGCCATGGGATCTTTTACATCCAGACAGGGCCTCGGTTTAACATCTCATCCAAAAGACGGCACCTCCGACAATCCTCTCCTGATTGTTTTGCACCTGCTCAGTCACTTAGTGCCAGCCTGCTCTCGGAGACGGGTGAATGGCCGCAGAGTGTTGGGCAATAACAGGGCACGGTTTTGCCGGAAGGGATCAGTACACACACTGCTAACCCCATTCATTTGGATCTAATTAGTTTGTTTTTTCAATATTCGACACAGTGAAGCAAACAGAGGTATGAGGTTCTGTATTGATGGAGGCCAAGAATACCAGAGGTCATCCTCACATTTCAGTAGTATGTGTTTATTAATTCCGTGCAGCACCATGGTAATCAATGCTAACTGGCTTTGTGCTTATGAAATCCAGCCTTGTTCTGACCCAGTTATTTTGATGTAGTTCACCTTATCACAGCAATACCTTGTGCAGATAATGTTCATGGCCATAAACGGCTATTATTCAAAGTCTTGCGAATGTGTGTCTCGATGATGCAGCAATTTTGGGGAGTCCCTGCAACCAATCACATTCCAGAATGTCAACCAATCCAATCCCAGGGATTGCTGCCCTTTTATCCTGTCCCTTTAACCAGAAATATGGTCTAAAATAGAGTCGACAACCAGGGTCCAATCAGATCACAGAACCATCTCTTTGGTGTTATTTTTGATTGGTTATTTTTGTGACTGAAGCAATGACATTATAACAAAAAAAAAGATGTTGGGCCGTACAGCCACTATGACAGTATCCATGAACAAACGCACTTCATCTTCCAACTCACCCTCCCTCCTCTCCACAGCTTTTTAAAATATTCATTCTTGGGATGTGGGCGTCGCTGGCAAGGCCGGCATTTATGGCCATCCCTAGTTGCCCTGAGGAGGTGGTGGTGGGCTTTCTTCTTGAACCACAGGGTAATGAGTTTTTGATTCAACTGAGAGGGCAGAGGGCAGTTAAGAGTCAAACATGTTGGTGTGGGACTGGAGTCACATATAGGCCAGACCGGGTAAGGACGGCAGGTTTCCTTCCCTAAAGGATATTAGTGAACCAGTTGGGTTTTTACGACAATCCGACAGCTTTTTATTTCCAGATTTTATTACTTAATTCAAATTCTCATACTGCCATGATGGGATTTGAACTCATGTTCTCTTATTAGTCCAGGCCTCTAGATTAATAGTCCAGTAACATAAGCACTACACCACCATACCCAGTTATTCATATAGCACCTTTCACTGATAATCCTGAATTAACATCATCAGATGTAGGAGGGAAGATTGAGGGTTCCATAGCAACAATTGTATAAAGGTAGTGGAAATCTGGAACTCTCTATCTGGGTAGATAGAGAGAAACTATTTCCTCTGGTGGGGGGAGTCCAGAACAAGGGGGCATCACCTTAAAATTAGAGCCAGGCCGTTCAGGGGTGATGTCAGGAAGCACTTCTTCACACAAAGGGTGGTGGAAATCTGGAACTCTCTCCCACAAAAAAGCTGTTGAAGCTGGGGGTCAATTAAAAATGGAGATTGATAGGTTTTTATTAGGTGAGGATATTCAGGGTTATGGAACCAAGGCGGGTAAATGGATTTAAAATACAGATTATTGAATGGTGGAACAGGCTCAAGGGACTGAATGGCCTCCTCCTGTTCCTATATCAGCTGTGCATTCTTTGCCACTTAACCCCATCCTTAAGACAACTTCATGGAGTTCCAAGGTTGCTACAAATAGTAATGGGGAGAGCAGATATCCTTGTCCTGTGTCCCACACCAACTCAGATGAAGGAGAGAAGATACTGTTTGATGTAGCTTTTAAAAGGGGTGCAGGAACAGAGAGACCTGGGGGTGTATGAACACAAATCTTTGAAGGTGGCAGGACAAGTTGAAAAGGCTGTTAAAAAGGCAGACGGGATCCTTGGCTTTAGAAATAGAGGCAGACAGTGCAAAACATAGAAACTAGGAGCAGGCCATTCGGCCCGTCGAGCCTGCTCCACCATTCAATACGATCATGGCTGATCATCCAAATCCAGTACCCTGTCCCTGCTTTCTCACACAGAATCCCCATCGAGCCTGCACCGACACATATCCCATCCTATCCCTGTAACCCCACGTATTTAATTCCCCCTAACATATCCCTTCCTATCCTATCCCCGTAACCCCACATATTTAATCCCCCCCTAACACTAAGGGTCAATTTATCATAGCCAAATCAACCTAACCCGCACATTTTTGGACTGTGGGAGGAAACCGGAGCACCCGGAGGAAACCCACGCAGACACAGGGAGAATGTGCAAACTCCACACAGACAGTCACCCGAGGCCAGATTCGAACCCGGGTCCCTGGTGCTGTGAGGCACCAGTGCTAACCACTATGCCACCGTGTTGCCCGTGTAGCAAGGAAGTTATGCTAAACCTTTATAAATCACTGGTTAGACCCCAGCTGGAGTATTGTGTTCAATTCTGGCCACCACACTTTAGAAATAATGTCAATTCCTTAGAGAGGGTACAGAGGAGATTTACTAGAATGGTACCAGGAATGAGGGACTTCAGTTGTGTGGAGAGGCTAGATAAACTGGGATTATTATCCTTAGAGCAGAGAAGGTTAAAGAGAGATTTAACGGAGGTGTTCAAAATCATGAAGGGTTTTGATAGAGTAGATCGGGAGAAACTGTTTCCAGTGGCAGGAGGGTGGGTAACCAGAGGACACAGATTGAAGATAATTGGTAAACGAATCAGTGAAGAGATGAGGAGATATTTTTACGCAGCGAGTTGTTGTGATCTGGAATGCGCTGCCTGAAAGGGCGGTGGAAGCAGATTCAATAGTAACTTTCAAAAGGGAATTGGATAAATACTTGAAAAAGAAAAATTTGCAGGGCTGTGGGGAAAGAGCGGGGGAGTGGGACTAACTGGAGAGCTCTTTCAAAGAGCCGGCACAGGCACGATGGGCCGAATGGTCTCCTCCTGTGCTGTAGGATTCTTTGATTTTACCTAGCAACAACCATGAGGAACTCAGCACGGAATAGTTGCTAATTTATGCTATCTGCTGCAAGGATATTTGCAGCCAGCCTGCACCACAGACATGGTGGCACTGTTATTGGGTGCAGGATACTCACTATCCTTGCGTTGTAATACAGGCACGTGGACTCAAGAGATAGATGTTTGATTGATAATCTTTATTATAAACACACTCATACATCCAAATGCATGCAATGCTCATGAGAGCAGTACCAAGTTACCTCACGAACGGGGAACTCATCGAGGGTTCACCACTTACGTCCTCCAACCCACTCGCACTCGCCCTCTGCAAGACCAGGTAGAGCTCCTAAAGTGCGCCGGTGGGCGGTACCTTTTATGGTCAATCACGTAAGATGAGCGTGAAGGTAATGCTGCATGTGATTAGGAACATTGGTTCATGAACAGGCCATTCCGCCCCTCGAACCTGTTCTGCCATTCAATGAGAAAATGGCTGCTCTGTATTCTCACTCCATCCACCTGCCTTGGCTCCATATCCTTTTATCTCCTTGTCCAGCAAAAATCTATCGACGTCAGATTTAAAATTATTAATTGAGCTAGCATCTACTGCTTTTTGACCAAGCTTTTGGTCACCTGCCCTAATTTCTCCTTATGTGGCTCGGTGTCAAAGTTTTTGTCTTAAAATACTCCTGTGCAGCGCCTTGGGACGTTTTACTACGTTAATGGTGCTGTATAAATACAAGTTGTTGTTGTTGTTATTGGAGAGAGTGCCACACTTCGACCACCCTAACTTCTCTCCTGAATGGCCATTGGTGGAGCAGGCCCGAGGGGCCGTATGGCCTTCTCCTCCTCCTATTTCTTATGTTCTTGTCCGAGACTCCCCCACTGCTGGGTCTTGTATCTCTCTGTGTCTGGAGAATGATTTGAGCCCATTTAACCCTTACTATTATTATAACCTGACCATCTACAGAATGCTAGCTGTTGTACCTTGCTTCCCGACTTAGCAAATCTTTCAGGAACAATGGGCGAGCTTTGCTAGTCGCAAGATATTCTCCCGGGTTGCTCGCTGCAGGGAGATCAATCCGAGGAGGGATGGCAACACTAGGTGGGTGGAGGTCCTGCCCAGTCAGGACTGAGAGGACAAGCCCGGCCCCAGTGTGCAGCGATTGCGCACAGTGCTTCGCTGTGGAATGTGTACTCACATCGTGCTGTATCCACACACTGCACCGCCAAGTGTGGGCCAGATGATATTGTCTTTACCTTTGCAGAACACTGGTCTCCTAAATTGATTAATGGCCCAATTCTCACCTCTGTAAACACTAATCTGCTAATTGTTTATCTAGATGTGTCAGTCGGACACCTCATTATTCAGTAAGCAGTGAAATCAGACACTGGAGATGTCACACTCCCTGGGCTCACATCGTCCCTTGTTACTGTTAAGCTGCTTTTTATATTGATCCTCTGCTGTCGTCTCCCGATGGGCACTTTGTGCAGTAAACCCTGTGTCAGCACTCTGTTAAGACCAGCAATCACGAAGGTGACGATATATGTCTTCCTATCTGACACTAGTCTTGTTTTTTTATTGATTCTCGGGATGTGGGCGTCGCTGGCAAAGCTGGCATTTATTGCCCATCCCTAGTTGCCCTTGAGAAGGTGGTGGTGAGCCGCCTTCGTGAACCGCTGCAGTCCGTGTGGTGAAGGTGCTCCCACAGAGCTGTTAGGGAGGGAGTTCCAGGATTTTGACCCAGCGACGATGAAGGAACGGCTGATATACTTCTAACTCAGGATGGTGTGTGACTTGGAGGGGAACTTGGAGGTGGTGGTGTTCCCATGCGCCTGCTGCCCTTGTCCTTCTAGGTGGCGGAGGTCGTGGGTTTAGGGGTTGCTGTCGAAGAAGCCTTGGCAAGTTGCGGCAGTGCATCTTGTAGATCGGACTATCTGGATGGAAACATAGAAACATAGAAACAGGGCGGGTGGGCAGGTAAAAAGCCCTGCGTTATTTACCTGCCAGGAAGCCACCCGGATCCCGCTGACCCCGAGTTTTACTCAGGCTTCTGGATGGGCGACTAAGCTGCCCCCTCAAAGCCGGAAGTATGCAGATCAGGGGTCTGACAATGCAATCGGACCATGGTCGCGATCGTAACGCAGACCTGAGCGGGGAAATCGCAGCAAAGAGAATTGGGGCCAGCCGGTAAGATGAAGAGGCCGGAGTGATTCTACAGAGTCTAAGAGGAAAGTCGTGGCCTCCGTCCCCCGGACTCCCCACCCCCCCCCCACCCCACCCCACCCGCTTCACTCCCTCCAGACCCTCTTGGATCCCACACACCTACCTTCCAGCTGGCAGTCGTTTCCCCACTCATGTGTTAACAAGGCCTGGGGTCTCAAATGTTCGCCAGAGAGCGCGTTTCACACTCACCCCTTCCTCTGCCCGCCCGAAACCCAATCGACCACTGTGGTTTTATGCCTCGCCCAGCTCTGTGCACTAATGTCACGATGCTCTTTGCGCCTGCTCACCATCTAAAGAGTCGCAGCCGGTCTGAGCGTGCACTGAGTGCCGGGAGAAGGTTCGCAGGAGGTTTACACATAGTCCGGCATCAACACGGAAGAGCGAAGCACTCTGATATCTCTCCTACGACCTGACCCCCCCACCAAATACAAAAAGGGAATACCAGGAATTTAAAACAATATATAACGATATTCAAATTGTGATTGTGGGGGAGTCCAAAACTTAGTGTCATAAATATAAGATAATTACAAATAAGGAATTCAGGAGAAACTTCTTTACCCAGAGAGTGGTGAGAATGTGGAACTCGCTACCACAGGGAGTGGTTGAGGCGAATAGCAGATGCATTTAAGGGGAGGCTGGATAAACACATGAGGGAGAAAGGAATAGAGGGTTATGCAAATGAAGAGGGTGACAGGAGGCTCGTGTGGAGCATAAACACTGGCATAGACCAGTTGGGCCGAATGACCTGTTTCTGTGCTGTAAATTCTTTGTAAAAGAATGATGGTGATTTGTTATTTTTTGGACTACTTGTTTGCTAGCTTTCTAAAAATGTTCACATTGTATTTTAAACAGTGAATGTTGGTGATTTATTGGGTAGCTGGTTGTTGAGTCTAACATGAGGGAGCTATGGTAATTTGTTCAATTAGAAATGGAGAAAGAGAATTGAAAAGCTCCCTGGGGATAATAATTATCTCAGAGTTAGCGATAATTGTCCAATGGTTAACTTTTAAGAGGGTCCTTATGGGAGAAACCTTTCTTTGAAAAGGGGTCCTCAAGGATTTCACCTCCCAAACCTGCAACAAGGGCAGCAGGCGCATGGAAACACCACCACCTCCATTCTGACTTGGAAATATATCGCCGATCCTTCATCGTCGCTGGGTCAAAATCCTGGAACTCCCTCCCTAACAGCACTGTGGGAGCGCCTTCACCACACGGACTGCAGCGGTTCAAGAAGGCGGCTCACCACCACCTTCTCAAGGGCAATTAGGGATGGGCAATAAATGCTGGCCTTCCAACGATGCCCACATCCCATGAAATTCTAAAAAAAATTAAAATCTAATAGTGGGAAGTGTAAATAGTGAACTGTGAATATTCAGCGGTACAACTCCTTCTTGGGTTGTGTTTGGAAAGAGTATTTTCAGCTGCATAATATAGTGTGAAATATTGGTGGGTACAGGTCTCAGAGGGGTAGTAGTGCAAGGAAAGTGGGGAGAGAGTGGCTTTAGTGCACTTCCTGGAGAGAGGTATATCCTCCTAGTTACCACCTATCTGTACTATTATTACCAGTAGACCTCCCCTGGCATTGCTCACACCCTGGATAGAGAGGTATATCCTCCTAGTTACCACCTATCTGTACTATTATTACTAGTGGACCTCCCCTGGCATTGCTCACACCCTGGATAGAGAGGTATATCCTCCTAGTTACCACCTATCTGTACTATTATTACTAGTGGACCTCCTCTGGCATTGCTCACACCCTGGATAGAGAGGTATATCCTCCTAGTTACCACCTATCTGTACTATTATTACTAGTGGACCTCCCCTGGCATTGCTCACACCCTGGATAGAGAAGTATATCCTCCTAGTTACCACCTATCTGTACTATTATTACTAGTGGACCTCCTCTGGCATTGCTCACACCCTGGATAGAGAGGTATATCCTCCTAGTTACCACCTATCTGTACTATTATTACTAGTGGACCTCCCCTGGCATTGCTCACACCCTGGATAGAGAGGTATATCCTCCTAGTTACCACCTATCTGTACTATTATTACCAGTAGACCTCCCCTGGCATTGCTCAAAATGAGTTAAGCAATATGTTGCTTTATAACAAAGGGTGATAGAGCAGGTACTAGAGAAACTAATTGTGACACTTACAGGAAGTGCTTACGAGACTTTTAATGTATTACTGATCTCACGCATCTCGAGTATGGCTGTCACATTGCAGATGTCACATTCTAGGTGTTACACTCCGATTGTCACACTTTGTTACTAATGCATAAACAATCTTAAATAAAGAAGAGAAGGACTGGCAGGCATTCAGCACAGGTTCTTCTGAACTGGAGCCTGCAGTTTACAAGCAGTTTACCGGCAGTGAGCAAAGACACTGAGGATCTTTTAGTCATTCTAATCGCTTTTTACATATTTTCCTGTTTTTGGGCTATCTTCCTCTTGCCTGAAAAAGTTGATTTTAACAACTATCAATTAAAATGGTCAGTAGGAGCTATTTTCCTGCTGAGCAGTATTTTTTGAATAGAAATGACATAAAATCAGCCAATCACGACACAATTGGACTCATTAATGACCCGGACTTGGTAGACAGGGCACCATTTCAAAGTTTGCGGATGACACAAAGCTTGGAAATATAGTTAACAGGGTCGCCAAATCTCCAGGATTGGCCTGGAGTCTCCAGGATTTAAGATTAATCTCCAGGGCAACCCAGGAGAGAAACCATAGGGCATTGAACAAAATCTTCTTTGAACACTTCTTTATTAGTGATAAAAATATTGGAGGCGGGGAAAAAAAAGTTAGTTTGACTGAGCGGGGAAGCTGGAACCGGGAGGTCCGATGATGAAACCTCCAGGGAATATGTCCAATCAGAATTGGCAACCCTCAGTGAGGGGGATAGTAGCAGGCTTCAGGAGGACATCGACAGACTGGTGAAATGGGCAGGCACACGGCAGCTGCAAATTAACCAGACTGGTGAAGTGGGCAGGCACATGGCAGCTGCAAATTAACCAGACTGGTAAAATGGGCAGGCACATGGCAGCTGCAAATTAACCAGACTGGTGAAATGGGCAGGCACACGGCAGCTGCAAATTAACCAGACTGGTGAAGTGGGCAGGCACATGGCAGCTACAAATTAACCAGACTGGTGAAATGGGCAAGCACATGGCAGCTGCAAATTAACCAGACTGGTAAAATGGGCAGGCACATGGCAGCTGCAAATTAACCAGACTGGTGAAGTGGGCAGGCACATGGCAGCTACAAATTAACCAGACTGGTGAAATGGGCAAGCACATGGCAGCTGCAAATTAACGCAGAGAAGTGCATTTTGGAAGGAAAACTGAGGAGAGGCAATATGAACTAAATGGTACAATTTTAAAGGGGGTTGAGGAACAGAGAGACCTGGGAGTTCACACACACAAATCTCTGAAGGTGGCAGGACAAGTTGAGAAAGCTGTTAAAAAAGCATGCGGGATCCTTGGCTTTAGAAATAAAGGCATAGAGTACAAAAGCCAGGATATTATGCTAAACCTTTATAAAACACGACGGTTCAACATTTCTCAGGCATCCAAACAGCTGGCCATCCAGCTGTGCAGCACACTGGTGTATAATGGGTCGGTGTAGCTGACATTCCTGCTCTTCAGTCCCTGTCACTCTGTGACCACTCGCTGTCACATCAAACGGGAGTGGAAGCAAGAAATCCCATGCTAGCCTGTTGCTAGCTTTCTGAAAGTGGATGTTTGAGATTAAAGGTTCATTTTAATCGTACAACAAGAAGACAAATACTATAACATGCATTAACATAGAAAATGTCACAAGGCGTTTTATGGGCCGGAGGGGGAAAACAACAACAACTTGTATTTATACAGAACCTTTAACGTAGTAAAACGTCCCAAGGTGCTTCACAGGAGCGATTATCAGACAAAAATTGACACCGAGCCAAATAAGGAGATATTAGGACAGGTGAGCAAAAGCTTGGTCAAAGAGGTCGGTTTTAAGGAGCGTCTTAAAGGAGGAGAGAGAGGCGGAGAGGTTTAGGGAGGGAATTCCAGAGCTTAGGGCCCAGGCAGCTGAAGGCACGGCCGTCAATGGTGGAGTGATTAATATCGGGGATGTTCGAGAGGCCAGAATTGGAGGAGCGCAGAGATCTCAGAGGGTTGTGGGGCTGGAGGAGGTTACAGAGATAGGGAGGGGCGAGACCATGGAGGGATTTGAAAACAAGGATGAGAATTTTAAACTTGAGGCGTTTCTTAACTGGGAGCCAGTGTAGGTCAGTGAGCACAGGGGTGATGGGTGAACGGGATTTGGTGCGAGCTAGGACACGGGGCAGAGGATGGACAAGAGGCCAGAGTTGGAGCCCTTTAAAAGCTGCTTGGCCGATATCCCACCCCAATCACAATTTCCAGTTTAATTGTTAATGAGCAGATCTCTGTCCACCAGCACAGTGACTCCTTCAATCAGCAACTGAGTCAAAAGAAAGCCAGGAAACATACAAGGAAAACATGGTGTTCCAAACCATCAGGTATTTACAGCACACTTATCTCAGAAGTGACAGGCTAAGGTAATTGGGGAATGCTTTGTGCTTGTATGATGGTTTGTTGTGCAAATGTTAAACTTTGCATTGGGAGTGAATGAGAATGAATTTATTCCATTAGAATTCTGTACAATGGGAGTGAACCACGCTGCTCGCGACCTTGGTGTCATATTTGACCCTGAAATGAGCTTCCGACCACATAACCGCGGCAGAACAAAGACCGCCTATTTCCACCTCCGTAACATCGCCCGTCATCCGCTGCTGAAACCCTCATCCATGCCTTTGTTACCTCTAGACTTGACTATTCCAACGCACTCCTGGCAGACCTCCCACATTCCACCCTACGTAAATTTGAGGTCATCCAAAACTCGGCTGCCCATGTCCTAACTCGCACCAAGTCCCGTTTGCCCATCATCCCTGTGCTCGCTGACCTATATTGGCTCCCGGTTAAGCAGCAGCACGATTTCAAAATTCTCATCCTTGTTTTCAAATCCCTCCATGGCCTCGCCCCTCCATATCTCTGTAATCTCCTCCAGCCCCACAACCCCCCGAGATATCTGTGCTCCTCTAATTCTGCCCTCTTGAGCATCACTGATTATAATCGCTCAACCATTGGTAGCCGTGCCTTCTGTTACCTAGGCCCTAAACTGTGGAATTCCCTGCCTAAACCTCTCCGCCTCTCTACCTCTCTCTCCTCCTTAAAACCTACCTCTTTGACGAAGCTTTTCGTCACCTGCCCTAATTTCTCCTTATGTGGCTTGGTGTCAAAATGTTTTGTCTTATAATACTCCTGTGCAGCGCCTTGGGATGTTTTACTATGTCAAAGGTGCTGTATAAATACATGTTGTTGTTGAGTGAATGCGAAGGGGTTTGGTCCATTAGGATTGTGTACAATGGGAGTGAATGGGAAGGGGTTTGGTCCATTGGGATTGCGTACAATGGGAGTGAATGGGAAGGGCTTTGGGTCCATTGGGATTGTGTACAGTGGGAGTGAATGGGAAGGGGTTTGGTCCATTGGGATTGTGTACAATGGGAGTGAATGGGAAGGGGTTTGGTCCATTGGGATTCTGTACAGTGGGAGTGAATGGGAAGGGGTTTGGTCCATTGGGATTGTGTACAGTGGGAGTGAATGGGAAGGGGTTTGGTCCATTGGGATTGTGTATAATGGGAGTGAATGGGAAGGGGTTTGGGTCCATTGGGATTGTGTACAATGGGAGTGAATGGGAAGGGGTTTGGTCCATTGGGATTGTGTACAATGGGAGTGAATGGGAAGAGGTTTCGTCCATTGGGATTGTGTACAATGGGAGTGAATGGGAAGGGGTTTGGTCCATTGGGATTATGTACAGTGGCAGTGAATGGGAAGGGGTTTGGTCCATTGGGATTGTGTACAGTGGCAGTGAATGGGAAGGGGTTTGGTCCATTGGGATTGTGTACAATGGGAGTGAATGGGAAGGGGTTTGGGTCCATTGGGATTGTGTACAATGGGAGTGAATGGGAAGGGGTTTTGTCCATTGGGATTCTGTACAATGGGAGTGAATGGGAAGTGGTTTGGTCCATTGGGATTCTGTACAGTGGGAGTGAATGGGAAGAGGTTTGGTCCATTGGGATTCTGTACAATGGGAGTGAATGGGAAGGGGTTTGGTCCATTGTGATTGTGTACAATGGGAGTGAATGGGAAGGGGTTTGGTCCATTGCAATTGTGTACAATAGGAGTGAACGGGAAGGGGTTTGGTCCATTGGGATTCTGTACAATGGGAGTGAATGGGAAGGGGTTTAGTCCATTGGGATTCTGTACAATGGGAGTGAATGGGAAGGGGTTTGGTCCATTTGGATTGTGTACAATGGGAGTGAATGGGAAGGGGTTTGGTCCATTTGGATTGTGTACAATGGGAGTGAATGGGACGATGTTTGGGTCCATTGGGATTGTGTACAATGGGAGTGAATGGGAAGGGGTTTCGTCCATTGGGATTCTGTACAATGGGAGTGAATGGGAAGGGGTTTGGTCCATTGGGATTCAGTACAATGGGAGTGAATGGGAAGGGGTTTGGGTCCATTGTGATTCTGTACAATGGGAGTGAATGGGAAGGGGTTTGGTCCATTGGGATTCTGTACAATGGGAGTGAATGGGAAGAGGTTTGGTCCATTGGGATTGTGTACAGTGGGAGTGAATGGGAAGGGGTTTGTCCATTGGGATTGTGAATAATGGGAGTGAATGGTTAGGGGTTTGGTCCATTGGGATTCTGTACAATGGGAGTGAATGGGAAGAGGTTTGGTCCATTGGGATTCTGTACAATGGGAGTGAATGGGAAGCGGTTTGGTCCATTGGGATTGTGTACAATGGGAGTGAATGGGAAGGTGTTTGGTCTATTGGGATTGTGTACAATGGGAGTGAATGGGAAGGGGTTTAGTCCATTGTGATTGTGTACAATGGGAGTGAATGGGAAGAGGTTTGGGTCCATTGGGATTGTGTAAAGTGGGAGTGAATGGGAAGGGGTTTGGTCCATTGGGATTGTGTACAATGGGAGTGAATGGGAAGGGGTGTGGTCCATTGGGATTGTGTACAGTGGGAGTGAATGGGAAGGGGTTTGGTCCATTGGGATTCTGTACAAAGGAATGAATGGGAAGAGGTTTGGTCCATTGGGATTGTGTACAGTGGGAGTGAATGGGAAGGGTTTTGTCCATTGGGATTGTGTACAATGGGAGTGAATGGGAAGGGGTTTGGTCCATTGGGATTCTGTACAATGGGAGTGAATGGGAAGGGGTTTGGTCCATTGGGATTCTGTACAATGGGAGTGAATGGGAAGGGGTTTGGTCCATTGGGATTGTGTAAAGTGGGAGTGAATGGGAAGGGGTTTGGTCCATTGGGATTCTGTACAAAGGAGTGAATGGGAAGAGGTTTGGTCCATTGGGATTGTGTACAGTGGGAGTGAATGGGAAGGGGTTTGGTCCATTGGGATTCTGTACAATGGGAGTGAATGGGAAGGGGTTTGGTCCATTGGGATTCTGTACAATGGGAGTGAATGGGAAGAGGTTTGGTCCATTGGGATTGTGTACAGTGGGAGTGAATGGGAAGGGGTTTGGTCCATTGGGATTGTGAACAATGGGAGTGAATGGTTAGGGGTTTGGTCCATTGGGATTCTGTTCAATGGGAGTGAATGGGAAGAGGTTTGGTCCATTGGGATTCTGTACAATGGGAGTGAATGGGAAGGGGTTTGGACCATTGGGATTGTGTACAATGGGAGTGAATGGGAAGGTGTTTGGTCTATTGGGATTGTGTACAATGGGAGTGAATGGGAAGGGGTTTGGTCCATTGTGATTGTGTGAAGTGGGATTGAATGGGAAGGGGTTTGGTCCATTGGGATTGTGTACAATGGGAGTGAATGGGAAGGGGTGTGGTCCATTGGGATTCTGTACAATGGGAGGAGGGATTTCGTCCATTGGCATTCTCTACAATGGAAGTGAATGGGAAGGGGTTTGGTCCATTGGGATTGTGTACAGTGGGAGTGAATGGGAAGGGGTTTGGTCCATTGGGATTGTGTACAGTGGGAGTGAATGGGAAGGGGTTTGGTCCATTGGGATTGTGTACAATGGGAGTGAATGGGAAGGGGTTTGGTCCATTGGGATTGTGTAAAGTGGGAGTGAATGGGAAGGGGTTTGGTCCATTGGGATTGTGTACAATGGGAGTGAATGGGAAGGGGTTTGGTCCATTGGGATTGTGTACAAGTGGGAGTGAATGGGAAGGGGTTTGGTCCATTGGGATTCTGTACAAAGGAATGAATGGGAAGAGGTTTGGTCCATTGGGATTGTGTACAGTGGGAGTGAATGGGAAGGGTTTGGTCCATTGGGATTGTGTACAATGGGAGTGAATGGGAAGGGGTTTGGTCCATTGGGATTGTGTACATTGGGAGTGAATGGGAAGGGGTTTGGTCCATTGGGATTGTGTACAATGGGAGTGAATGGGAAGGGTTTTGGTCCATTGGGATTCTGTACAATGGGAGTGAATGGGAAGAGGTTTGGTCCATTGGGATTCTGTACAATGGGAGTGAATGGGAAGGGTTTGGTCCATTGGGATTGTGTACAGTGGGAGTGAATGGGAAGAGGTTTGGTCCATTGGGATTGTGTACAATGGGAGTGAATGGGACGGTATTTGGTCCATTGGGATTGTGTACAGTGGGAGTGAATGGGAAGAGGTTTGGTCCATTGGGATTGTGTACAATGGGAGTGAATGGGAAGGGGTTTGGGTCCATTGGAATTGTGTACAATGGGAGTGAATGGGAAGAGGTGTTGTCCATTGGGATTCTGTACAATGGGAGTGAATGGGAAGGGGTTTGGTCCATTGGGATTCTTTACAGTGGGAGTGAATGGGAAGAGGTTTGGTCCAGTGGGATTCTGTACAATAGGAGTGAATGGGAAGGGGTTTGGGTCCATTGGAATTGTGTACAATGGGAGTGAATGGGAAGTGGTTTGGTCCATTGGGATTCTGTACAATGGGAGTGAATGGGAAGGGGTTTTGTCCATTGCGATTCTGTACAATGGGAGTGAATGGGAAGGGGTTTGGTCCATTGGGATTCTGTACAGTGGGAGTGAAAGGGAAGAGGTTTGGTCCATTGGGATTCTGTACAATAGGAGTGAATGGGAAGGGGTTTGGTCCATTGTGATTGTGTACAATGGGAGTGAATGGGAAGGGGTGTGGTCCATTGGGATTGTGTACAATGGGAGTGAATGGGAAGTGGTTTGGTCCATTGGGATTCTGTACAATGGGAGTGAATGGGAAGGGGTTTGGTCCATTGGGATTCTGTACAATGGGAGTGAATGGGAAGGGCTTTGGTCCATTGGGATTCTGTACAATGGGAGTGAATGGGAAGGGGTTTGGTCCATTGGGATTGTGTACAGTGGGAGTGAATGGGAAGGGGTTTGGTCCATTGGAATTGTGTACAATGGGAGTGAATATGAAGGGGTTTGGTCCATTGGGATTGCGTACAATGGGAGTGAATGGGAAGGGCTTTGGGTCCATTGGGATTGTGTACAGTGGGAGTGAATGGGAAGGGGTTTGGTCCATTGGGATTCTGTACAATGGGAGTGAATGGGAAGGGGTTTTGTCCATTGCGATTCTGTACAATGGGAGTGAATGGGAAGGGGTTTGGTCCATTGGGATTCTGTACAGTGGGAGTGAATGGGAAGAGGTTTGGTCCATTGGGATTCTGTACAATAGGAGTGAACGGGGAGGGGTTTGGTCCATTGGGATTCAGTACAATGGGAGTGAATGGGAAGGGGTTTGGTCCATTGGGATTCTGTACAATGGGAGTGAATGGGAAGAGGTTTGGTCCATTGGGATTGTGTACAGTGGGAGTGAATGGGAAGGGGTTTGTCCATTGGGATTGTGAATAATGGGAGTGAATGGTTAGGGGTTTGGTCCATTGGGATTCTGTTCAATGGGAGTGAATGGGAAGAGGTTTGGTCCATTGGGATTCTGTACAATGGGAGTGAATGGGAAGGGGTTTGGACCATTGGGATTGTGTACAATGGGAGTGAATGGGAAGGTGTTTGGTCCATTGGGATTGTGTACAATGGGAGTGAATGGGAAGGGGTTTGGTCCATTGTGATTGTGTACAGTGGGAGTGAATGGGAATGGGTTTGGGTCCATTGGGATTGTGTGAAGTGGGATTGAATGGGAAGGGGTTTGGTCCATTGGGATTGTGTACAATGGGAGTGAATGGGAAGGGGTGTGGTCCATTGGGATTCTGTACAATGGGAGGGGATTTCGTCCATTGGATTCTCTACAATGGAAGTGAATGGGAAGGGGTTTGGTCCATTGGGATTGTGTACAGTGGGAGTGAATGGGAAGGGGTTTGGTCCATTGGGATTGTGTACAGTGGGAGTGAATGGGAAGGGGTTTGGTCCATTGGGATTGTGTACAGTGGGAGTGAATGGGAAGGGGTTTGGTCCATTGGGATTGTGTACAATGGGAGTGAATGGGAAGGGGTTTGGTCCATTGGGATTGTGTAAAGTGGGAGTGAATGGGAAGGGGTTTGGTCCATTGGGATTGTGTACAATGGGAGTGAATGGGAAGGGGTGTGGTCCATTGGGATTCTGTACAAAAGGAGTGAATGGGAAGAGGTTTGGTCCATTGGGATTGTGTACAGTGGGAGTGAATGGGAAGGGGTTTGGTCCATTGGGATTGTGTACAGTGGGAGTGAATGGGAAGGGGTTTGGTCCATTGGGATTCTATACAAAGGAATGAATGGGAAGAGGTTTGGTCCATTGGGATTGTGTACAGTGGGAGTGAATGGGAAGGGTTTTGTCCATTGGGATTGTGAATAATGGGAGTGAATGGGAAGGGCTTTGGTCCATTGGGATTCTGTACAATGGGAGTGAATGGGAAGAGGTTTGGTCCATTGGGATTGTGTACAGTGGGAGTGAATGGGAAGGGGTTTGTCCATTGGGATTGTGAATAATGGGAGTGAATGGTTAGGGGTTTGGTCCATTTGGATTCTGTTCAATGGGAGTGAATGGGAAGAGGTTTGGTCCATTGGGATTCTGTACAATGGGAGTGAATGGGAAGGGGTTTGGACCATTGGGATTGTGTACAATGGGAGTGAATGGGAAGGGGTTTGGACCATTGGGATTGTGTACAATGGGAGTGAATGGGAAGGGGTTTAGTCCATTGTGATTGTGTACAGTGGGAGTGAATGGGAATAGAAACATAGAAACATAGAAACTAGGAGCAGGAGTAGGCCATTCGGCCCGTCGAGCCTGCTCCACCATTCAATACGATCATGGCTGATCATCCAAAT
>JASTWF010000324.1:183336-202795 GCA_030390025.1 Squalus acanthias
TGTGAGAGAGAGTGAGAGAAAGTGTGTGAGAGAGAGTGTGTATGAGAGAGAGAGTTTGAGAGAAAGTGTGTGAGAGAGTGTGAGAGAAAGAGTGTGTGTCTGAGAGAGAGTGAGAGAGTGTGTGAGAGAGAGTGTGTTTGAGAGAGTGTGTGAGAGTGTGTGTGTGAGAGAGAGAGTGTGTGTGAGAGAGTGTGAGAGAGAGAGAGTGAGCGAGAGAGAGAGTGTGTGAGTGTGTGTGAGAGAGAGAGTGTGTGTGAGAGAGAGAGTGTGAGCGAGAGTGTGTGTGTGTGTGAGAGAGTGTGAGAATGAATGTGAGAGAGAAAGTGTGTGAGAGAGTATGTGAGAGTGGGTGAGAGAAAGTGTGTGAGAGAGAGTGTGTGAGAGAGAGTGTGTGAGAGAAAGTGTGTGAGAGAGTGTGAGAGAAAGAGTGTGTGTCTGTGAGAGAGTGAGAGAGTATGTGAGAGAGAGTGTGTTTGAGAGTGTGTGAGAGAGAGAGTGTGTGTGAGAGAGAGAGTGTGTGTGAGAGAGTGAGAGAGAGAGAGTGAGCGAGAGTGTGCGTGAGAGAGTGTGAGAGAGAGTGTGTGAGAGAGAGAGTGTGAGAGAACGTGTGAGAGAGTGTGTGTGTGAGAGAGTGAGCGAGAGTGTGTGAGTGTGTGTGAGTGAGTGTGTGAGAGAGAGAGAGTGAGCGAGAGTGTGTGTGAGTGTGTGTGAGAGAGTGTGTGAGAGGGTGTGTCAGAGAAAGTGTGAGTGAGAGAATGTGTGAGAGAGAGAATGTGAGAGTGTGAGAGTGAGTGTGAGAGAAAGTGTTTGAGAGTGCGAGAGAGAGAGTGAGAGAGAGAGTGTGTGTGAGAGAGTGTGAGAGAGAGAGAGAGAGTGAGAGAGAGTGTGAGAGAGAGTGTGATAGTGTGTGAGAGAGCGTGTGTGAGAGAGTGTGTGAGAGAGTGTGTGAGAGAGAGAGTGTGTGAGAGAGAGAGAATGAGAGTGTGTTTGTGAGAGAGTGAGAGAGAGAGTGTGTGAGCGAGAGTGTGAGTGCATATGAGAGAGAGTGTATGAGAGTGTGAGAGTGTGAGAGAGTGAGAGAGTGAAAGAGAGTGTGAGAGAGTGAGAGAGAGTGTGAGAGTGAGAGAGTGTGAGAGAGTGAGAGAGAGAGTGTGTGAGAGTGAGTGAGAGAGAGAGAGAGTGGGAGAATATGTAAGAGAGTGTGAGAGTGTGAGAGTGAAAGAGAGAGAGTGAGAGAGAGTGTGTGAGAGAGAGTGTGAGAGTGAGAGTGTGAGAGTGTGTGAGAGAGAGAGAGTGAGAGTGAGTGAGAGAGATAGAGAGTGTGAGAGTGAGAGTGTGAGAGTGTGTGAGAGAGAGTGTGAGAGTGAGTGAGAGAGAGTGTGAGAGATAGAGAGTGAGAGAGAGTGTGAGAGAGAGTGAGAGAGTGAGAGTGTGAGAGTGTGTGAGAGAGAGAGTGTGAGAGAGTGTGTGAGAGAGAGTGTGAGAGAGAGAGTGAGAGAGAGTGTGCGAGAGAATGAGTGTGTGTGTTAGAGAGTGAAAGAGTGCGTGAGAGAGTGTGAGAGAGAGAGTGTGAGAGAGTGCAAGAGAAAGAGTGTGTAAGAGAGAGTGTGTGTGAGAGAAAATGTTTGAGAGAGTGTGTGAGAGAGTGTGAGAGAAAGTGTGTGAGAGAGTGCGAGAGAAAGAGTGTGTGTGCGAGAGAGAGTGAGAGAGTGTGTGAGAGTGTGTGAGAGAGAGTGTGTGAGAGAAAGTATGTGAGAGAGAGTGTGAGAGTGAGTGTGTGAGAGAAAGTGTGTGAGAGAGTGCGAGAGAAAGAGTGTGTGTGTCAGAGTGAGAGAGTGTGTGAGAGAGAGAGTTTGTGAGAGAAAGTGTGTGAGAGAGTGCGAGAGAAAGAGTGTGTGTCCGAGTGAGAGAGTGTGTGAGAGAGAGTGTGTGAGAGAACGTGTGAGAGAGTGTGTGTGTGAGAGAGAGTGAGCGAGAGTGTGTGTGAGAGAGTGTGTGAGAGAGTGCGAGAGAAAGAGTGTGTGAGAGAGTGTGTGTGAGTGAGTGTGTGAGAGTGTGTGTGAGTGAGTGTGTGAGAGAGAGAGAGTGAGCGAGAGTGTGTGTGAGTGTGTGTGAGAGAGTGTGTGAGTGAGAGAGTGTGAGACAGTATGTGAGAGAGAGTGTGAGAGTGAGAGAAAGTGTGTGAGAGAGAGTGTGTGTGAGAGAGAGAGTTTGAGAGAGAGTGTGAGAGAAAGTGTGTGAGAGAGAGTGTGTGAGAGTGTGTGAGAGAGAGTGTGTGTGAGAGAGAGAGAGTGAGCGAGAGTGTGTGTGTGTGTGAGAGAGTGTGAGAATGAATGTGAGAGAGAAAGTGCGTGAGAGAGTATGTGAGAGAGTGGGTGAGAGAAAGTGTGTGAGAGAGAGTGTGTGAGAGAGAGTGTGTGAGAGAAAGTGTGTGAGAGAGTGTGAGAGAAAGAGTGTGTGTCTGAGAGAGAGTGAGAGAGTGTGTGAGAGAGAGTGTGTTTGAGAGAGTGTGTGAGAGAGTGTGTGTGAGAGAGAGAGTGTGTGTGAGAGAGTGTGAGAGAGAGAGAGTGAGCGAGAGTGTGCGTGAGAGAGTGTGAGAGAGTGTGTGAGAGAGAGAGTGTGTGTAAGAGAGAGAGTGTGTGTGAGTGTGTGTGAGAGAGAGAGAGTGAGCGAGAGTGTGTGTGTGTGTGAGAGTGTGAGAATGAATGTGAGAGAGAAAGTGTGTGAGAGAGTATGTGAGAGTGGGTGAGAGAAAGTGTGTGAGAGAGAGTGTGTGAGAGAGAGTGTGTGAGAGAAAGTGTGTGAGAGAGTGTGAGAGAAAGAGTGTGTGTCTGTGAGAGAGTGAGAGAGTGTGTGAGAGAGAGTGTGTTTGAGAGTGTGTGAGAGAGTGTGTGTGAGAGAGAGAGTGTGTGTGAGAGAGTGTGAGAGAGAGAGAGTGAGCGAGAGTGTGCGTGAGAGAGTGTGAGAGAGAGTGTGTGAGAGAGAGAGTGTGAGAGAACGTGTGAGAGAGTGTGTGTGTGAGAGAGTGAGCGAGAGTGTGTGAGTGTGTGTGAGTGAGTGTGTGAGAGAGAGAGAGTGAGCGAGAGTGTGTGTGAGTGTGTGTGAGAGAGTGTGTGAGTGAGAGAGTGTGAGAGAGTATGTGAGAGAGAGTGTGAGAGAGAGTGTGAGAGAAAGTGTGTGAGAGAGAGTGTGTGAGAGTGTGTGAGAGAGAGTGTGTGTGAGAGAGAGAGTGTGAGAGAGAGTGTGAGAGAAAGTGTGTGAGAGAGAGTGTGTGAGAGTGTGTGAGAGAGAGTGTGTGTGAGAGAGAGAGAGTGAGCGAGAGTGTGTGTGTGTGTGAGAGAGTGTGAGAATGAATGTGAGAGAGAAAGTGCGTGAGAGAGTATGTGAGAGAGTGGGTGAGAGAAAGTGTGTGAGAGAGAGTGTGTGAGAGAGTGTGAGAGAAAGAGTGTGTGTCTGAGAGAGAGTGAGAGAGTGTGTGAGAGAGAGTGTGTTTGAGAGAGTGTGTGAGAGAGTGTGTGTGAGAGAGAGAGTGTGTGTGAGAGAGTGTGAGAGAGAGAGAGTGAGCGAGAGTGTGCGTGAGAGAGTGTGAGAGAGTGTGTGAGAGAGAGTGTGTGTGAGAGAGAGAGTGTGTGTGAGTGTGTGTGAGAGAGAGAGAGTGAGTGAGAGTGTGTGTGTGTGTGAGAGAGTGTGAGAATGAATGTGAGAGAGAAAGTGTGTGAGAGAGTATGTGAGAGTGGGTGAGAGAAAGTGTGTGAGAGAGAGTGTGTGAGAGAGAGTGTGTGAGAGAAAGTGTGTGAGAGAGTGTGAGAGAAAGAGTGTGTGTCTGTGAGAGAGTGAGAGAGTGTGTGAGAGAGAGTGTGTTTGAGAGTGTGTGAGAGAGAGCGTGTGTGTGAGAGAGAGAGTGTGTGTGAGAGAGTGTGAGAGAGAGAGAGTGAGCGAGAGTGTGCGTGAGAGAGTGTGAGAGAGAGTGTGTGAGAGAGAGAGTGTGTGTGAGAGAGAGAGTGTGTGTGAGAGAGTGTGAGAGAGAGAGTGAGCGAGAGTGTGTGTGTGTGTGAGAGAGTGTGAGAATGAATGTGAGAGAGAAAGTGTGTGAGAGAGTATGTGAGAGAGTGTGTGAGAGAAAGTGTGTGAGAGAAAGAGTGTGTGTCTGAGAGAGAGTGAGAGAGTGTGTGAGAGAGAGTGTGTTTGAGAGTGTGTGAGAGAGAGAGTGAGCAAGAGAGAGAGAGAGTGAGCGAGAGTGTGTGTGAGAGAGTGTGAGAGAAAGAGTGTGTGTCTGAGAGAGAGTGAGAGAGTGTGTGAGAGAGAGTGTGTTTGAGAGAGTGTGAGAGAGAGAGTGTGTGAGAGAGAGTGTGTGTGAGAGAGTGTGTGAGAGAGAGAGAGAGTGAGTGAGAGTGTGTGTGAGAGTGTGTGAGAGAAAGTGTGCGTGAGAGAGAGAGTGTGAGAGAGAGTCATAACGGCACAGAAGGAGGCCATTCGGCCCATCGAGTCCGTGCCAGCTCTCTGTAGAGCAATCTAGTCAGTCCCATTCCCCCGCTCTATCCCCGTAGCCCTGTAAGTTTATTTCCCTCAAGTGCCGATCCAGTCTCCCCTTGAAAACATTGAGTGTCTCCGCTTCCACCACTTCCGTCGGCAGCGAGTTCCAGGTCCTCACCACTCGCTGCGTAAAAAAGTTTTTCCTCACATCCCTCCTGTATCTCTTGCCCAAAACCTTAAATCTGTGTCCTCTAGTCCTTGTACTATCAACCAGTGGGAACAGCCTTTCCCCGTCTAGCCTATCCAAACCCGTCATAATCTTGTACACCTCTATCAAATCACCCCTCAACCTCCTTTGCTCTAATGAAAACAAATCCAGCTTCTCCAACCTGTCCTTGCAGCTAAGATCCCCCATCCCCGGAACCATTCTGGTAAATCTCCTCTACACCCTCTCAAGGGCCTTCACATCCTTTCTAAAGTGTGGTGATCAGAACTGGACACAATACTCAAGTTGTGGCCTAACCAACGCTTTATAAAGGTTCAGCATAACTTCTCTACTTTTGTACTCAATACCTCTGTTTATGAAACCCAAGATGCCATATGCTTTGTTAATCACTCTCTCAATATGTCCCGCCACCTTCAGGAACCTATGCACATTAACTCCCAGGTCCCTCTGTCCCTGCACACTCTTTAAAACTGTGCCATTAAGTGTATATTGCCTCTCCCTGTCCCTTCTACCAAAATGCATCACCTCACACTTCTCTGTATTAAATGCCATCTGCCACTTGTCTGCCCATTCTGCTAGCCTTTCTATGTCCTGTTGCAGTCGATTGATATCATCCTCACTGTTTGCCACACCCCCAAGTTTGATGTCATCAGCAAATTTAGAAATTCTACTTTGTATTCCAATATCCAGGTCATTTATATATATCAAAAAAGCAGTGGCCCCAGCACTGACCCTTGGGGAACACCACTGTCTACCATCCTCCAGTCTGAAAAACAGCCATTTACCACAACTCGCTGTTTTCTGTCCTTAAGCCAATTCCTTATCCAAGCTGCCACTGACCCACCTATTCCATGAGCCTCAATTTTGTTAACCAGCCTTCTATGTGGTACTTTGTCAAACGCCTTCCGAAAATCCATGTAGACAACATCCATTGCATTCCCTTCATCAATCCTCTCTGTTACTTCATCAAAAAATTCAATTAGATTAGTCAAACACGATCTTCCTTTTACAAATCCGTGTTGGCTTTCCTTAATTAGCTTAAACCTCTCCAAATGCCCGTTAATTTTTTCCTTGATTATTGTTTCTAAAACTTTACCCACCACTGATGTTAAACTGACCGGCCTGTAGTTACTAGGACTGTCCTTACACCCTTTCTTGAACAATGGTGTCACATTTGCCACTTTCCAATCCTTAGGCACCTCCCCAGCATCTAGGGAAGATTGAAAAATTATGGCAAGACCTTCCACTATCTCCTCCCGCAATTCCCTTAGCAACCTGGGATGCAAGCCATCTGGACCAGGCGACTTGTCCACTCTAAGCATACCCAGCCTTTCTAGTACATCCTGTCGATCAATTTTCACCCCTTCCATTGCTTCTACCTTTTCCACTTCTACGGATATTTTGTCAGCATCCACCTCCTTAGTAAACACTGATACAAAGTACTCATTGCGTATTCTAGCCTTGCCCTGCGCCTCTAAGCATATAACACCCCGCCTCTTACTACCCACTTACTGTTTACATGCCGGTAGAAGATTTTTGGGTTCCCTTTTATGTTAACCGCCATTCTACTCTCATATTCCTCTTTGCCAATCTGATTTTCATCTTCACTTCCCCTCTCAACTTATTGTATTTGGTCTGGTTCTCCCTTGAAGAATTCACCTGACATGCATCATACACCCTCTTTTTTTGTTTCATCATCTTCTCTATCTCCCTCGTCATCCAAGGAGCCCTTGCTTTGGTTCCCTTACCCTTCCCTCTTGTTGGAATGTACCTAGCCTGTACTTGGAACATCTCCTCCTTAAAGATCACCCATTGTTCCGTTACAGTTTTTCCTGTCAGTCTTTGGTTCCATTTTACCCTGGCTCGATCCTTTCGCATCCCATTGAAGTTAGCCCTATTCCAGTTTAGAATTTCCACTCTAGATTGTTCCTTGCTCCTCTCCATTGCTAATCTAAATCTTATGATACGATGATCACTCGTACCCAAGTGTTCTCCCACAGACACTTGGTCGACCTGGCCCACCTCATTCCCCAGCCCCAGATCCAGCAATGCCTCTTTCCTAGTTGGGCCAAGAGCATATTGGTGAAGAAAATTCTCCTGAACACATTTCAGAAATTCCTCCCCCTCCTTTCCCTTTACTCTAGCATTATCCCAATCGATATTTGGGTAATTAAAGTCCCCCAATATCACCACTCTATAGCTCTTGCATATCTCTGCGATTTCCCTGCAGATTTGCTCCTCTACCTCCCTCTCACTATTTGGAGGCCTATAGAATATCCCCAATAGCGTGATCATACCCTTTTTGCTCCTCAACTCTAACCAAATGGATTCTGTCCTTGTCCCCTCAAGAACATCCTCCCTTTCCAACACTACAATGACTTCCTTAATCAGCACTGCCTCCCCACCTCCCTTTTTTCCTTCCCTATCTTTTCTGAACACCTTGTACCCTTGAATATTAAGTGCCCAGAGAGAGTGTGTGAGAAATTGTGTGTGTGAGAAAGAGTGTGCGAGAGTGTGTGAGAAAGAGTGTGAGAGAGTGTGTGTGAGAGAGTGTGAGTGAGTGTGAGAGTGTGTGAGAGAAAGAGTATGAGAGAGAGAGTGTGAGAGAGAGTGTGAGAGAGAGAGTGTGAGAGAGTGTGTGTGAGAGAGAGAGTGTGAGAGAGTGTGAGAGAGAGGGTGTGAGAGAGAGAGTGTGAGAGTGTGTGTGAGAGAGAGTGTGAGAGAGTGTGTGTGAGAGAGAACGCGTGAGAGAGAGTGTGAGAGAGTGTGTGAGAGAGAGAGTGTGAGAGAGAGAGTATGAGAGAGAGAGTGTGAGAGAGAGAGTGTGAGAGAGTGTGTGTGAGAGAGAGAGTGTGAGAGAGAGTGTGAGAGAGTGTGAGAGAGAGGGTGTGAGAGAGAGAGTGTGAGAGTGTGTGTGAGAGAGAGTGTGAGAGAGTGTGTGTGAGAGAGAACGCGTGAGAGAGAGTGTGAGAGAGTGTGTGAGAGAGAGAGTGTGAGAAAGATAGAGTTTGAGAGTTTGTGTGAGAGCGGGAGTGTGTGTGAGAAAGTGTGTGTGAGTGAGAGAGAGTGTGAGAGAGAGTGCGAGAGAGTGTGTGAGAGAGTGTGTGAGAAAGAGTGTGTGAGAGAGTGTGAGAGAGTGTGTGAGAAAGAGTGCTTGTGAGCAAAGATATATTCCAATAAGAAAGAAAGACTCTAAGAGAAGGGAGCACTATCCGTGGCTAACTAAGGAAGTAAAGGATGGTATCAAATTGAAAACAAAAGCATACAATGTTGCGAAGAATAGTGAAAGGCCAGAGGATTGGGAAATTTTTAAAAAGCAGCGAAGGACGACTAAAAAAATGATAAAGAGAGAGAAGATAGCTTATGAGAGTAAGCTAGCAAGAAATATAAAAACAGACAGTAAGAGCTTCTACAGGTATATAAAAAGGAAGAGAGTAGCTAAAGTAGCCACTGGTCCCCTAGAGGATGAGTCTGGGGAATTAATAATGGGAAACAGAGAAATGGCAGAGACTTTGAACAAATATTTTGTATCGGTCTTCACGGTAGAAGACACTAAAAGCATCCCAATAATGGATAATCAAGGGGCTATTGGGGTGGGGGGGTGGGTGGAACTTAAAGCAATCACTATCACTGGAGAGAAAGTACAAGGCAAACTAATGGGACTAAAGGCTGACAAGTCCCCTGGACCCGATGGCCTGCATCCTAGAGTCTTAAAAGAGGTGGCTGCAGAGATAGTGGATGCATTGGATGCAATATACCAAAATTCCCTGGACTCTGGAGAGGTCCCAGCGGACTGGAAAACTGCAAATGTAACGCCCCTATTTAAGAAAGGAGGGAGACAGAAAGCAGGAAACTATCGACCAGTTAGCCTAACATCTGTCATTGGGAAAATGCTGGAGTCCATCATAAAGGAAGTGGCAGCAGGACATTTAGAAAATCATAATATAGGAAAGCAGAGTCAGCATGGTTTTATGAAAGGGAAATCATGTTTGACAAATTTGCTGGAGTTCTTTGAGGATATAACGGGCAGGGTGGATAAAGTGGAACCAGTAGATGTCGTGTATTTGGATTTCCAGAAGGCATTCGATAAGGTGCCACATAAAAGGTTACTGCACAAGATAAGAGCTCACGGAGTTGGGGGTAATATATTAGCATGGATAGAGAATTGGCTAACTAACAGAAAACAGAGAGTCGGGATAATTGGGTCATTTTCAGGTTGGCAAACTGTAACTAGTGGGGTGTCACAGGGATCAGTGCTGGGGCCTCAACTATTTACAATCTACATTAATGACTTGGATGAAGGGGCCGAGTGTAATGTAGCCAAATTTGCTGATGATACAAAGACAGGTGGGAAAGCAAATTGTGTGGAGGACGCAAAGAATCTCCAAAGGGATATAGATAGGCTAAGTGAGTGGGCAAAAATCTGGCAGATGGAGTTTAATGTGGGAAAATGCGAGGTTATCCACTTTGGTAGGAAAAATAAAAAAGCAAATTATTATTTAAATGGGGCGATTTCAAAATGCTGAGGTACAGAGGGATCTGGGGGTCCTTGAACATGAATCACAAAAAGTTAGCATGCAGGTACAGCAAGTAATTAGGAAGGCAAATGGAGTGTTGGCCTTTATTGCAAAGGAAATGGAGTATAAAAGTAGGGAAGTCCTGTTACAACTGTACAGGGCGTTGGTGAGACCACACCTGGAGTACTGCGTACAGTTTTGTTCTCCTTATTTAAGGAGGGATATACTTGCATTGGAGGCAGTTCAGAGAAGGTTCACGAGGTTGATTCCTGGGATGAAGGGGTTGTCTTATGAAGAAAGGTTAAGCAGGTTGGGCCTATACTCAATGGAGTTTAGAAGAATGAGAGAGGATCTTATTGAAACATATAAGATTCTGAAGGGGCTTGACAGGGTAGATGCAGAGAGGGTGTTTCCCCTCGTGGGGGAATCTAGAACTTGTAGGGTTCTCAAAATTCCCACATTCCCCAGAGTTATTAATAAGGGGTACCCTGGACAAAGTGGCTTCTAGACCTCATGGCAGAAGCCTGCGACATTGAACAGAAACCAGGGCCCTGCAAAAAAACAGCAGGCCAGGTGATATGCAGACCTCAGTACAGGCTGCCAAAGGAGGCGGGGCTGGCCTCTACAGACAATGTTGTATATTACAGGTGGTCGACCTGTCTCCAGCCCCATCAAACTGTTTAGCATTTATACAAAGAAGTAAAGGCAACACAAATGAACAACCATCAGACCAGCAATCATCCTCCACTTAACAAATATTTAATATCGTTAAAGGCCATCTCCTGCCATTAAAGTTAACGACCTTAACGTGCCCACCAGAATTAAACAAAGCACTGGGAAGATTTGGCGGGCAAATAAGGGACAATCGAACAGTATAACTTTAGACTGGAACAAGCCGGGGGCTACAGAGACCTGTGCTGGAACAAGCAGGAGTTCTGCACAGACAGGCCACAAGCAGGACAGCTGAAGCACAGGAGTTCTCCAGTACACAGGTCAACAGAAACAAGACCGTTCAACAAAGAAGGCCAGCAGCTCCAGAAACAGACCGACACGCAAGAAACCAGAGCAACGGTTCCAGTGACCATCAAACACCTCGAGGCACAAGGGCCTTATGAAACTTTTTACTTAAAAGGACTTTAAACCATATCTCAACTGTCAAAGGATTCGTTTGGTGAGCATTATCCCTGGTCCTCAAGAGTCTAACTTAGCTAATAAAGTGGGGTTGGGAGGGGTGGGGTATTGTTCTACTGTCATTTCCCTCGTTTATACCGAAGTTAAGATTGACATGTTATGTTTCATCTCTGTTAAATAAACATTGGTTTTCCTCGCACCAATCCACGGGTCTGTTCGTTTTGTCCTTATCGCCGCTCGATAAGTCCTGGGCTCAGAACTAGGAAGGGGATAGCGATTCGCAACCGCACAGCGGGCAGACCAGTCCAGGAAAACATAACTGGCTGACCTACAAATAAGCCCGAGACAAAAACCCCTTACAAACTAGGGGACATAATTTCAAAATAAGGGGGCACCCTTTTAAATCAGAAAAGAGGAGGAATTTCTTCTCTCAGAGGGTCGTAAATCTTTGGAATTCTCGACCCCAGAGAGCTCTGGAGGCTGGGTCATTGAATATATTTAAGGTGGAGATCGTGAGATTTTTGAACGATAAGGGTGTCGAGGGTTATGGGGAGCGAGCAGGGAAGTGGAGTTGAGGCCAAGATCAGATCAGCCATGATCTTATTGAATGGCGGAGCAGGCTTGAGGGGCCAAATGACCGACTCCTGCTTCTATGTCTTATGTTCTTATGTTCTTATGAGTGTGTGAGAGAGAGAATGTGAGAGAGTGTGTGTGTGAGAAAGAGTGTGTGTGAGAGTGTGTGTGAGAGTGTGTGTGAGAGAGTGTGTGTGAGAAAGAGTGTGTGTGAGAGAGTGTGTGAGAGAGTGTGTGTGTGTGTGAGAGAGTGTGTGAGAGAGAGTGTGTGTGAGAGAGTGTGTGTGAGAAAGAGTGTGTGTGAGAGAGTGTGTGAGAGAGTGTGTGTGTGTGAGAGTGTGTGAGAGAGAGTGCGTGAGAGAGTGTGCGTGAGAAAGAGTGTGTGTGAGAAAGAGTGTGTGTGAGAGAGAGTGTGTGGGAGAGAGTGTGAGAGAGAGTGCGTGAGAGAGTGCGTGTGAGAGAGTGTGTGTGAGAAAGAGTGTGTGTGAAAGAGAGAGTGTGAGAGAGTGTGTGTGAGAGTGTGTGTGAGAGAGTGTGTGAGAAAGTGTGAGAAAGAGTGTGTGACAGAGAGTGTGTGACAGAGAGTGTGTGACAGAGTGTGTGTGAGAGAGTGTGAGAAAGAGTGTGTGTGAGAGATAGTGTGTGAGAGAGTGTGTGAGAGAGTGTGTGAGAAAGAGTGTGTGTGAGAGAGTGAGAAAGTATATGTGAGAGAGTGAGAGAGAATGTGTGTGAGAGAGAGTGTGAGAGAGTGTGAGAGTGTGTGAGAGTGTGTGTGTGAGAGTGTGTGAGAGAGACAGTGTGTGAGAGAGAGTGTGAGAGTGTGAGAGAGTGTGTGTGAGAAAGTGTGTGTGAGAGAGAGTGTGTGTGAGAGAGAGTGTGTGAGAGAGAGTGTGAGAGAGAGTGTGTGTGAGAGAGTGTGTGAGAGAGAGTGTGTGTGAGAGAGAGTGTGTGTGAGAGAGAGTGTGTGAGAGAGAGTGTGAGAGAGAGTGTGAGAGAGAGTGCGTGTGAGAGAGAGTGTGTGTGAGAGAGAGTGTGTGTGAGAGAGAGTGTGTGTGAGAGAGAGTGCGTGAGAGAAAGTGAGAGAGTGCGTGAGAGAGAGTGCGTGAGAGTGTGTGTGAGAGAGAGTGTGTGTGAGAGAGAGTGTGTGTGAGAGAGAGTGTGTGTGAGAGAGAGTGTGTGTGAGAGAGAGTGCGTGAGAGAAAGTGAGAGAGTGCGTGAGAGAGAGTGCGTGAGAGTGTGTGTGAGAGAGAGTGTGTGTGAGAGAGAGTGTGTGTGAGAGAGAGTGCGTGAGAGAAAGTGAGAGAGTGCGTGAGAGAGTGTGTGTGAGAGAGAGTGTGTGTGAGAGAGAGTGCATGAGAGATTGAGTGTGTGAGTGTGTAGTGATGAAGCTGTGCCAAGACTTTTTGTGCTCTGAATGTGGACTCTGAAATCCTCCCTCGCTGCAGCCTGATGTTTGACACTGGGCTACGTTTGTACGCTGGGGGCTAAACTCCACAACTGAACATCTGTCTGAGTCAGCTGTTCACATCCATAAAACAAAACATTTGCCGATAATGATGGGGCTGTGAGAGAGGCTGCAATAGGGCGGATAACATCTCGGCACAGCTGATTCCCTTTCTATTCGGGGCGAGGGTAGAAGTCAGATTGGATGGACAATGAGGGACTTACATCGATACGGATGGTTCACTGATAGGGTTGCGGTCTGTGCTTTGACCGGGATTCGGGGTGAATGAGGAGGGTGGGTCAGGGTTCCACTGGAAATGGGCAGAATTTGGCGAGTCTGTAAACCTGGAGTGCTAGTGTGAACAGTGAACCTGGAGTGTTAGTGTGAACAGTGAACCTGGAGTGCTGGTGTGAACAGTGAACCTGGAGCGCTGGTGTGAACAGTGAACCTGGAGCGCTGGTGTGAACAGTGAACCTGGAGTGTGAGTGTGAACAGTGAACCTGGAGCGCTGGTGTGAACAGTGAACCTGGAGTGTTAGTGTGAACAGTGAACCTGGAGCGCTGGTGTGAACAGTGAACCTGGAGTGTTGGTGTGAACAGTGAACCCTGGAGCGCTGGTGTGAACAGTGAACCTGGAGCGCTGGTGTGAACAGTGAACCTGGAGCGCTGGTGTGAACAGTGAACCTGGATCGCTGGTGTGAACAGTGAACCTGGAGCGCTGGTGTGAACAGTGAACCTGGAGTGTTGGTGTGAACAGTGAACCTGGAGCGCTGGTGTGAACAGTGAAACTGGAGCGCTGGTGTGAACAGTGAAACTGGAGCGCTGGTGTGAACAGTGAACCTGGAGCGCTGGTGTGAACAGTGAACCTGGAGTGCTGGTGTGAACAGTGAACCTGGAGCGCTGGTGTGAACAGTGAACCTGGAGTGTTAGTGTGAACAGTGAACACTGGAGTGCTGGTGTGAACAGTGAACCTGGAGCGCTGGTGTGAACAGTGAACCTGGAGCGCTGGTGTGAACAGTGAAACTGGAGTGTTAGTGTGAACAGTGAACCTGGAGTGTTACTGTGAATAGTGAACACTGGAGTGCTGATGTGAACAGTGAACCTGGAATGTTAGTGTGAACAGTGAACACTGGAGCGCTGGTGTGAACAGTGAACCCTGGAGTGTTAGTGTGAACAGTGAACCTGGAGTGTTGGTGTGAATAGTGAACCCTGGAGCGCTGGTGTGAACAGTGAACCTGGAGTGCTGGTGTGAACAGTGAACCTGGAGTGTTAGTGTGAACAGTGAACGCTGGAGTGCTGGTGTGAACAGTGAACCTGGAATGTTAGTGTGAACAGTGAATTCTGGAGCGCTGGTGTGAACAGTGAACCTGGAGTGCTGGTGTGAACAGTGAACCTGGAGCGCTGGTGTGAACAGTGAACCTGGAGCACTGGTGTGAACAGTGAAGCTGGAGTGTTAGTGTGAATAGTGAACACTGGAGCGCTGGTGTGAACAGTGAACCTGGAGTGTTAGTGTGAACAGTGAACCTGGAGTGTTAGTGTGAACAGTGAACCTGGAGTGTTGGTGTGAACAGTGAACCCTGGAGCGCTGGTGTGAACAGTGAACCCTGGAGTGTTGGTGTGAACAGTGAACCTGGAGTGTTAGTGTGAACAGTGAACCTGGAGTGCTGGTGTGAACAGTGAACCTGGATGTTAGTGTGAACAGTGAACCTGGAGCGCTGGTGTGAACAGTGAACCTGGAGTGCTGGTGTGAACAGTGAACCTGGATGCTGGTGTGAACAGTGAACCTGGAGCCTGGTGTGAACAGTGAACCTGAATAGTGAACAGTGAACCTGAGCGCTGGTGTGAACAGTGAACCTGGAGTGCTGGTGTGAACAGTGAACCCTGGAGTGCTGGTGTGAACAGTGAACCTGGAGCGTGGTGTGAACAGTGAACCCTGGAGTGCTGGTGTGAACAGTGAACCTGGAGGTTGTGTGAACAGTGAACCCTGGAGTGTTAGTGTGAACAGTGAACCCTGGAGTGTTGGTGTGAACAGTGAACCTGGAGTGTTAGTGTGAACAGTGAACCTGGAGCGCTGGTGTGAACAGTGAACCTGGAGCGCTGGTGTGAACAGTGAACCTGGAGTCGCTGGTGTGAACAGTGAACCTGGAGCGCTGGTGTGAACAGTGAACCTGAGCGCTGGTGTGAACAGTGAACCTGGGAGTGCTGGTGTGAACAGTGAACCTGGAGCGCTGGTGTGAACAGTGAACCTGGAGCGCTGGTGTGAACAGTGAACCTGGAGCGCTGGTGTGAACAGTGAACCTGAGTCGCTGGTGTGAACAGTGAACCTGGAGTGTTGGAGTGAACGTGAACCTGGAGCGCTGGTGTGAACAGTGAACCTGGAGTGTTGGTGTGAACAGTGAACCTGGAGTGTTAGGTGTGAACAGAGAACACTGGAGTGTTGGTGTGAACAGTGAACCTGGAGTGTTGTGTGAACAGTGAACCTGGAGTGTTAGTGTGAACAGTGAACCTGGAGTGTTGGTGTGAACAGTGAACCTGGAGTGCTGGTGTGAACAGTGAACCTGGAGTGCTGGTGTGAACAGTGAACCTGGAGTGCTGGTGTGAACAGTGAACCTGGAGCGCTGGTGTGAACAGTGAACCTGGAGCGCTGGTGTGAAACAGAGAACCTGGAGTGTTGATGGAACATGAACCTTGAGTGTTAGTGTGAACAGTGAACCTGGAGTGTTAGTGTGAACAGTGAACCTGGAGCGCTTGGTGTGAACAGTGAACCTGGAGTGCAGTGTGAACAGTGAACCTGGAGTGCTGTGTGAACAGTGAACCTGGAGTGTTAGTGTGAACAGTGAAACTGGAGCGCTGGTGTGAACAGTGAACCTGGAGTGTGAGTGTGAACAGTGAACCTGGAGCGCTGGTGTGAACAGGAACTGGAGTGTTAGTGTGAACAGTGGAACCTGGAGCGCTGGTGTGGAACAGTGAACTGGGAGTGTTGGTGTGAACAGTGAACCTGGAGCGCTGGTGTGAACAGTGAACCTGGAGCGCTTGTGTGAACAGTGAACCTGGAGTGTTGGTGTGAACAGTGAACCTGGAGTGCTGGTGTGAACAGTGAACTGAGCGCTGGTGTGAACAGTGAACCTGGAGTGTTGGTGTGAACAGTGAACCGGAGTGATAGTGTGAACAGTGAACCTGGAGTGTTAGTGTGAACAGTGAACCTGGAGTGCTGGTGTGAACAGTGAACCTGGAGTGTTTAGTGTGAACAGTGAACCTGGAGTGCTTGTGTGAACAGTGAACCTGGAGTGCTGGTGTGAACAGTGAACCTGGAGTGTAGTGTGAACAGTGAACCTGAGTGTTAGTGTGAACAGTGAACCTGGAGTGCTGGTGTGAACAGTGAACCCTGGAGTGTTGTGTGAACAGTGAACCCTGGAGTGTGAGTGTGAACAGTGAACCTGGAGTGTTAGTGTGAACAGTGAACCTGGACGCTGTTGGTGTGAACAGTGAACCTGGAGTGCTGGTGTGAACAGTGAACCTGGAGTGTTAGTGTGAACAGTGAACCCTGGAGCGCTGGTGTGAACAGTGAACCTGGAGTGTTAGTGTGAATAGTGAACCTAGAGTGTTAGTGTGAACAGTGACCTGGAGTGTTGTGTGAACAGTGAACCTGGAGTGCTGGTGTGAACAGTGAACCTGGAGTGCTGGTGTGAACAGTGAACCTGGAGCTGCTGGTGTGAACAGTGAACCTGGAGCGCTGGTGTGAACAGTGAACCTGGAGCGCTGGTGTGAACAGTGAACCTGGAGTGTTAGTGTGAACAGTGAACCTTGGAGTATTAGTGTGAACAGTGAACCCTGGAGCGCTGGTGTGAACAGTGAACCTGGAGCACTGGTGTGAACAGTGAACCTGGAGTGTTAGTGTGAACAGTGAACCTGGAGTGTTAGTGTGAACAGTGAACCTTGGAGTGTTAGTGTGAACAGTGAACCTGGAGTGTTGGTGTGAACAGTGAACCTGGAGTGTTGGTGTGAACAGTGAACCTGGAGTGTTGGTGTGAACAGTGAACCTGGAGTGCTGGTGTGAACAGTGAACCTGGAGTGTTGGTGTGAACAGTGAACCTGGAGTGTTGGTGTGAACAGTGAACCTGGAGTGTTGGTGTGAACAGTGAACCTGGAGTGTTGGTGTGAACAGTGAACCTGGAGCGCTGGTGTGAACAGTGAACCTGGAGCGCTGGTGTGAACAGTGAACCTGGAGTGTTGGTGTGAACAGTGAACCTGGAGTGTTAGTGTGAACAGTGAACCTGGAGCGCTGGTGTGAACAGTGAACCTGGAGCGCTGGTGTGAACAGTGAACCTGGAGCGCTGGTGTGAACAGTGAACCTGGAGCGCTGGTGTGAACAGTGAACCCTGGAGCGCTGGTGTGAACAGTGAACCCTGGAGTGCTGGTGTGAACAGTGAACCTGGAGCGCTGGTGTGAACAGTGAACCTGGAGCGCTGGTGTGAACAGTGAAGCTGGAGTGTGAGTGTGAACAGTGAACCTGGAGTGTTAGTGTGAACAGTGAACCTGGAGTGCTGGTGTGAACAGTGAACCTAGAGTGTTAGTGTGAACAGTGAACCTGGAGTGTGAGTGTGAACAGTGAACCTGGAGTGTTGGTGTGAACAGTGAACCTGTAGTGCTGGTGTGAACAGTGAATCTGGAGCGCTGGTGTGAACAGTGAACCTGGAGCGCTGGTGTGAACAGTGAACCCTGGAGCGCTGGTGTGAACAGTGAACCTGGAGTGTTAGTGTGAACAGTGAACCTGGAGTGTTAGTGTGAACAGTGAACCTGGAGTGTTGGTGTGAACAGTGAACCTGGAGTGTTGGTGTGAACAGTGAACCTGGAGTGTTAGTGTGAACAGTGAACCTGGAGCACTGGTGTGAACAGTGAACCTGGAGCGCTGGTGTGAACATTGAACCTGGAGCGCTGGTGTGAATAGTGAACCCTGGAGCGCTGGTGTGAACAGTGAACCTGGAGTGCTGGTGTGAACAGTGAACCTGGAGCGCTGGTGTGATCAGTGAACCTGGAGCGCTGGTGTGAACAGTGAACCTGGAGCGCTGGTGTGAACAGTGAACCTGGAGCGCTGGTGTGAACAGTGAACCTGGAGTGTTAGTGTGAACAGTGAACCTGGAGTGTTAGTGTGAACAGTGAACCTGGAGTGTTAGTGTGAACAGTGAACCTGGAGCGCTGGTGTGAACAGTGAAACTGGAGCGCTGGTGTGAACAGTGAACCTGGAGTGTTAGTGTGAACAGTGAACCTGGAGTGTTGGTGTGAACAGTGAACCTGGAGTGTTAGTGTGAACAGTGAACCTGGAGTGTTGGTGTGAACAGTGAACCTGGAGTGTTGGTGTGAACAGTGAACCTGGAGTGTTGGTGTGAACAGTGAACCTGGAGTGCTGGTGTGAACAGTGAACCTGGAGTGTTGGTGTGAACAGTGAACCTGGAGTGTTGGTGTGAACAGTGAACCTGGAGTGCTGGTGTGAACAGTGAACCTGGAGTGCTGGTGTGAACAGTGAACCCTGGAGTGCTGGTGTGAACAGTGAACCTGGAGTGTGTGAACAGTGAACCTGGTGTGAACAGTGAACCTGGAGTGTTGGTGTGAACAGTGAACCTGGAGTGTTGGTGTGAACAGTGAACCTGGAGTGTTAGTGTGAACAGTGAACCTGGAGCGCTGGTGTGAACAGTGAACCTGGAGTGTTAGTGTGAACAGTGAACCTGGAGTGTTGGTGTGAACAGTGAACCTGGAGTGTTAGTGTGAACAGTGAACCTGGAGTGCTGGTGTGAACAGTGAACCTGGAGCACTGGTGTGAACAGTGAACCTGGAGTGTTAGTGTGAACAGTGAACCTGGAGCGCTGGTGTGAACAGTGAACCTGGAGTGTTAGTGTGAACAGTGAACCCTGGAGTGTTGGTGTGAACAGTGAACCCTGGAGTGTTGGTGTGAACAGTGAACCTGGAGTGTTGGTGTGAACAGTGAACCTGGAGTGTTAGTGTGAACAGTGAACCCTGGAGTGTTGGTGTGAACAGTGAACCTGGAGTGCAGGTGTGAACAGTGAACCCTGGAGTGTTGGTGTGAACAGTGAACCTGGAGTGTTAGTGTGAACAGTGAACCTGGAGTGTTGGTGTGAACAGTGAACCTGGAGTGTTGGTGTGAACAGTGAACCTGGAGTGCTGGTGTGAACAGTGAACCTGGAGTGTTGGTGTGAACAGTGAACCTGGAGTGTTGGTGTGAACAGTGAACCTGGAGTGTTGGTGTGAACAGTGAACCTGGAGTGTTGGTGTGAACAGTGAACCCTGGAGTGCTGGTGTGAACAGTGAACCTGGAGTGTTAGTGTGAACAGTGAACCTGGAGTGTGAACAGTGAACCTGGAGTGCTGGTGTGAACAGTGAACCCTGGAGTGCTGGTGTGAACAGTGAACCTGGAGCGCTGGTGTGAACAGTGAACCTGGAGCGCTGGTGTGAACAGTGAACCTGGAGCGCTGGTGTGAACAGTGAACCTGGAGTGTTGGTGTGAACAGTGAACCTGGAGTGTTAGTGTGAACAGTGAACCTGGAGCGCTGGTGTGAACAGTGAACCTGGAGTGTTGGTGTGAACAGTGAACCTGGAGTGTTGGTGTGAACAGTGAACCTGGAGCGCTGGTGTGAACAGTGAACCTGGAGCGCTGGTGTGAACAGTGAACCTGGAGCGCTGGTGTGAACAGTGAACCTGGAGTGCTGGTGTGAACAGTGAACCTGGAGCGCTGGTGTGAACAGTGAACCTGGAGCGCTGGTGTGAACAGTGAACCTGGAGTGTTGGTGTGAACAGTGAACCTGGAGTGTTAGTGTGAACAGTGAACCTGGAGTGTTAGTGTGAACAGTGAACCTGGAGCGCTGGTGTGAACAGTGAACCTGGAGCGCTGGTGTGAACAGTGAACCTGGAGTGTTAGTGTGAACAGTGAACCTGGAGCGCTGGTGTGAACAGTGAACCTGGAGTGTTAGTGTGAACAGTGAACCTGGAGCGCTGGTGTGAACAGTGAACCTGGAGTGCTGGTGTGAACAGTGAACCTGGAGTGCTGGTGTGAACAGTGAACCTGGAGTGCTGGTGTGAACAG